>PVKS010001641.1:0-99168 GCA_004027875.1 Aplodontia rufa
AAATACATATTATGTAGCACCAATGTAATTTACATACCCCTTATAATTTTATTTAAATGATTCATCTAAATCATTTTTTCCTCATTGGTCACAGCTAAACTAAAGCCAGATCTTTTCCTTTAATTGTCACAATTCCTAATTAGATTTTGCTAAAATTAATTTTTTTTTTTTTTTGCTACCAAGAGCTTAATTGATCTCATATAGAAGACTAGGTTTTCTTACCTGATATGGATTATGAATTATTCACTAATTATTAAATCTTAAACATACAAGAACTTAAATTCAAAGTTTATTGAACACATTCATTTTGATGACTAGAATAACCTTTTACCTTAAATATGAAGAGAGTTTAAAAGTGACAGCCAGATGGAATTAGGAACATAATAAGGTATGTTTGCTGAACCATCTATTGGTTTGATTAAAATAATGCTTTTGAAAACACTGATATTCTTAACCCATTTCTTAGAAACAAAAATAAATCCAGAAATATAAGCAAGTATGATACCATAGATTTCTCAAATGCTAAGAACCAGGAGCAATCTAGATATTTACATATTTGAATAATCCCTAAAAGCTAGTTGAATTGTTTCCCTCAACCAAGAGAAAGCAGGAATAAAGATTCATTTTTGTAGGGACCCAGCTGATAAACTGATATTTCACTGCAATGTCAAATCAGTCCTGTCTAACTAAACATTGTATCTATGTTGAAGGGGCTAGAAAAATCCTATTTGAGATCCAGTAAAATCAGAAATTCAGATGGGGCCAGGAACAGTGAGACTTAATGATATTGGGTTTTCTTTGTATACTCACACAATCATTTAAAATGTGAAAAAAAAACTATAAAGGTTATATGAATTTGTATTGTCACATTGTAAATAAAGAAACAGTTCCAGGAAAGTTAAGTTACTTTCTATGGTCCCATGTTCCTGAAGCAGTAGAACTGAGACTAGAACCCAATTGTTTTTGCCTTTCTCTTTCCATTCATTGTTTTTTCCTGCTGAAAAAAATAATAATATCCCTTTATCTTTCAGAGTGCCACCAAATCAATTGCATTTTATTCTACACCTTTCAACCATATGTTTGAAATCAATAGGACAGGTGTTATTATTATTTTATAGAGTAGGAAACAGAATCAAAATAAACATTGTGATATAAACATTTGACTTGCCCAAGATTATATAGCTATATAACGAAAGCTTTCTGACTTTTAGCACTTTCACTGCCTTTTGTGTAAAGTAGCATTCTTCTTACACATTAAATAATGAGGGTGTAAAGAATCCATTTTCTTTCCTTAAGATTCCTTGTATAATTTTTGTTGTACATTTGTCGCTAGACTATAATGAGATTTTCTTCCTTTTTAGACAAGACAGAATGTTGACATTTAAATTTTTTCTTAATTGGCTCTCTGTTTTAGATGTAGGATTTTATGGAGCATATTTTCAAGAAAATTCAGATGCAGCTTTAGTAATTCCTTTGGTGTTTTTTCAGAATTGCTTCAGATTGCTGGAATTAGCCCACATGGTAATGCTTTAGGAGCATCAATGCAGCAACAGGTAAATCAACAAATACCTCAGGAAAAACGAGGAGGTGAAGTATTGGATTCTTCTCATGATGACATAAAACTTGAAAAAAGTAATATTTTGCTGCTTGGACCAACTGGGTCAGGTAAATAACTTCCTGGGAAATTTTATTACTCACTCACTTAAAAAAAAAATATAAACGATTCTGTAACCTATACCTGTAATTGAGGGATTCTGGATCTTAAGACGAAAATCTAAGACTGATTTTTCTAGATACATTGTCTGTTTTCTTGTTTAGGCTGAGATGTTAGTGTTAACCTTCAGGCCAATTCCTAACTTCTTGATAGTAGAATAATAAGATAAAATTAGATCTGAATAATAGTAGAGAAAAGATGTGCCGGTTATAAACTACTCAAACTTATTTTGCATTTTTATAGAAAAATTTGTGTCAATTTATTTTTAGTAAACTTTTAGTTTGTTTCTATTTATAGGTAAAACCCTGCTGGCACAAACTTTAGCTAAATGCCTTGATGTCCCTTTTGCTATATGTGACTGTACGACTTTGACTCAGGCTGGATATGTAGGTGAAGATATTGAATCTGTGATTGCCAAATTGCTTCAAGATGCCAATTATAATGTAGAAAAAGCACAACAAGGTATGTTGCCACCATAGCTTGTCTGTCCCCAGATTTAATCTATTTGGGAAATCAATCTAATATTAAGAAATATTTATTTTGAGTTAGTGGCTAAAATTCTGTGATTATATAAAAGTAGCCTTGTTACACACTTTCTGGCATACTCAAGTGCCACGAGTTTGCTTTGTCTTACAATTGCTAAGGTGGCTGCTGGGGTCAGGCTACTATTCCATTAAGTCCTTAGCATTATCATTACTTTTCCTGTTCTAACTCCCCTCCAGACTCCTAATACTGGGGTAGGGGCAAGAGTAGGGTTTTGAGTAAGAGCAGGCGAGTACAGAATGGGTGAATCTAGAAACAGCTTAGCCTGTTGACCTATAGGATGGCATAAGGCTGCATTTATCTGTCATCTGTACTTATTTACAATGAAGAGCATGACAGCTTCTTGTCCAAATTCCTTTAAGACAAGAACATAGGTGGGAAAGAGTAAGTTAAAGTACTACTGTCAGCACTACATATATGTTATGCTTTCACACTATATCTCAGCTTCTCATAATAAAGAACTTGAATACATTAATGGAGTACATAACAGTTATCAAAAAACTTTGCATATCATACTCAAATGATATTCTATACAATAAATTTCAAAGTAGTTGCACAAAGTGATGAAAAAGAGAGTAGTGTAATTTTAAAGTATCAACCCATCGCATATGTTAAGTATGAAAAATTGAACAACCTTGTTCTGTAGCTCTCTAGTCTTTTAAAGCTGAAGCTATCTTTTGTATATCTTTTTCATATTATAAATAGAATCCTCCTTAAATTATAGGAATTGTCTTTCTGGATGAAGTAGATAAGATTGGCAGTGTGCCAGGCATTCATCAATTACGGGATGTAGGTGGAGAAGGCGTTCAGCAAGTAAGCAGTTGAATATTTTGTTCAAGCCCACTAAAAGGAAGGGAATACATCAACTTCCCAAATATTGTACGTTTGGTTTCACATTCAATTAGATTTTTTTAAAATTACTTTGTTTTATTTCTCCCACCCTAAACTTCATATACCATTTTAAAGTAGTTCTGTTCCTAAAAGAAAGTTATTGATTTTATTTAACAAATTCCTTTTCTTTTCTTTTCTTTTTTTTTTTGAGAGAGAGAGGGACAGTGAGAGAGACAGAGAAAGAGAGAAACAACTTTATTTAGCACATGGGCTTAGTTGCTCCAACACTCAGTTGTGTACATGGTGCTGGGGTTTGAACCTGGGTCCTTGTGCTTGCCAGGCAAGTGCCGAAACCGCTGAGCCACCGCTCCAGCCCAGAAATTGCTTTTCTTAAGAAATTAAAAATATTTAAAGAACCGAAAAAAGATTTATTTTTCATTGTTTTTGTTCCTCAAAGGCCAAGTTAAGCATTTTAGAAGACTCTTTCATTGAAGAAAGTTCTGATTCTAACTAAATGTGAATGAACTGTGTACATGTTTCTCAGTCTTTCCCCTTACGTTAGAAGATAAGTGTCAAATAGTGTATCATTCCTTGTAGAGTCATGATTGAAGTTATAATGATCTCTTGGCCAACTTAACCTTTTAATAAGGTAATTATGACATAAACTAAAGGGTGAAGCAAATTGTTTCACCTTTTTTGGCAGAGACACACATACAAAGGCGTGTGCTGGATAATTTTTTTTTGTTTTTTTTTTTTTTAATGAGAGCATCTCAAAATATATTCCCACAGTTTAACACTGGAGTAGAAGAGACTTTTAGTTTATGTGAAAGACAACCCCAATTATTTTCAAGTTTTGAATATTCCCACCATGTTTGGGAACCATTTTATAGAAGAATAATTCTTTCTGTCAGAGTTATGGTTTTCTAAAAACAGCTTCTTAAATTGACCATTTCCTGAATTACAATACATTAGGAGTCTTGTAACCATTTCAAATAAATTTATGAATTATTTATGTGCTGAGTATATTTGAATTTTCATGTTAGTTGTCATGTGGGAGTTTTTATTTGTTACGCTCATTGACCATAACCACATATTATTTTCCCCATTGAATCCTATTATGTAAAAAATACAATAAATAATGCACTTATACATGGTGATACTATAAATCATTCTTTATTTAGGGCTTATTAAAACTACTAGAAGGCACGATAGTGAATGTTCCAGAAAAGAATTCCCGAAAGCTACGTGGAGAAACAGTGCAAGTTGATACAACAAATATCCTGTTTGTTGCATCTGGTGCTTTTAATGGTTTAGACAGAATCATTAGCAGGAGGAAAAATGAAAAGGTAAGTTTTTCTGAGGAGTTAGAGCATTACAGAGTTACAGAGGTTGGAAACTCAGTTTCTGTTCTCATATCTGCTATCAGTCATTGGATTTTTTTTTCTAAACAATTTTTTATTTTAGTTTTCCATGTGACTTTCATTGCTCCAAGACTTCATTGTGTATGTGGTACTGGGGTTTGAACTCGCGTACCTCGCACATACTGGGCAAGTGCCGTAACCACTGAGCCACTGCTTCAGCCTCCACTGGTTTTTTTTAAGAGCATATGAAATATATTCTAAGTTGTTATAATTTTAGAGCAATAATTAGAGGATTTCAGAATACCACTTATGTGTGGGCTTTTTTCTTTTTTTTTTTTTTAAGACAGGGACAATGAGAGGAGAAAGATTTAATTTTACTTAATTTTTCATGTGGCTTTCATTGCTTTGAGACTTTGTTGTGTATGTGGTGCTGGGGTTTGAACCTGTGTTCTCGAACATGTCAGGCAAGTGCTGTAACCACTGAACCACTGCTCCAGCGCCATGTATGGGCGTTTTTAAAGTATAACTTGATGATTTCAATTTTATATTTATGTATGGAGTTCTCTATAATTTGCCTATCAGTAAGATTTCTATTCATTTGTCCTGCCCAGTTTACTGGAGCCTGGTAAAGAATTGTCTCCATTGTTCCCATTATCTGTCAAAAATCACGATTGGCATTCACAAATGGAAGCATTTGGAAGTGGGTTGTCATTTTACCTAGTTTTATAGATATTTTTTTTGAACAGTCTTGTAGGCCGTGTTTTTAACTGGGACTGGGACTTGCTTCTTCAGCTCTTCAAAAGGTACATGCGAAGTACCTGTTGACTGATTGATTACATAAAATGTTATGTCAACATGTTGGCAAGAAGCATAGAATATACCTATATTTTCCATGCTTTTGTGTTTTACCTAATAGCTAGCCACAAATGTTCACTCGTATATTATATACCAAAATGAGTATATCATAAATCAGCTGTTTGCTATGTTGTTTGATTTGAGTCGTCTTTGGTTGCTAATGCCTAGTTTAATGCATGAGTTTAAGTAGCAGTATAGTAGTAGTAGTTGCTTGCAGTTTTTTTTCGCATAACCTACATGAGAAAACACTATTACAAATAACAACTGAGCCATGTAGTCAGGTCTTATTTGACATTGATAAGGTTAGATTTTTATTTTTCTGTGAATTTTTGCAGAATTTCAACAAAAGGAAAAATAAAAATTAACTATTAACTCTATTTTTTTTGCTGTTGAAATTCTGCATAAATTAAACAAATTAGAAGAAACTCATTCTTTCTTCATGTGTGGGTAAAAGGTAACCTTGTATTTGAAATTCTGTAACCAAAGGCAGGGACCATGTTCTTTTTTTTTTTTTTTTTTTTTTTAAAGAGAGGAACACTGAGAGTCAATTTTATTAAGTTTTTCATGTGGCTTTCATTGCTCCAACACACTTGGTTGTGTAGGTGGTGCTGGGTTTCAAACCTACATCCTTGCACATGCCAGGCAAGCACTACAAGCGTTGAGCCGCCGCTCCAACCCAGGGACCATGTTCTTCATTAATAATTCTGCTTTATGCTTCTAAAAAGGATTTGATACTGGAAACATGTAGAAGAGGACAATGAAAAGTAATATGAAAGAATAAAAAAAACTTGTAAAATGAAGGTTTAGGTCATAGTTTTGATCTATCGAGAACAAAGTTACTTCATTTAGCTATGAACTTATTAACAAAAAATAGCAGGGGTGGGGGGTCATGGTCTGTAGTTGTTATTACCTAAAAGAAGAAGCATATATGTGATTTTCAGGAGAGACAGGGTTTTATTTTTATTTTTTATTTTTTGAGACAGGGTCTTGCTAAGTTGCTTATAAGGCCTCTGAGTTGCTGAGACTGTCCTTGAACTTGCAATCCTCCTGCCTCAGCCTCCCATACTGCTGGGATTACAGGTGTTGCCCCATCGCATCCAACGAGAGTTTTAAAAGGTGTATGTTATATTGATCTTCATGAAAAGGAGAAAGAGACATGAGACTCTTCACTAGTGACTTTATCGAAGATTAAGAACACCCACGTGGGGGCTGAAGCAGTGGCTTAGCGGTTATGGCATTTGCCTGGCATGCGCAAGGATGTGGGTTTGAACCCCAGCACCATGTACACAGTGAAGTGTCAGAGTAATGAAAACTACATCAAAAACTAAATAAAATTGATTCTCTATCTCTTTTCCTCTCACTGTCCCTCTCTCTTCATTAAAAAAAAAAAACCAAACAACAACAAAAAATACCCATGTGGCTGTTGTTTTTATCAACCCTCATTGAAAGCCAAGAATACAGTATTAGATAATATACCCATATTTCAACTGTATGAAACTGTTTACAGTCTTTTCATTCCTCTTGCCTTTGCCTGTGCCTTCCCCTACATCAATTCAGTCAGCAAATACTTTTTTAAGGCTCAGACTGTTAAATGATCAAGTAGTAACTTTATAACAATTTTCTTGATCACCTCTCTCCCCCATATGTGGATCATTTCTACTGCCACAGAGGCCAGTATAGTCATCTGACATTGCCTTACAGTACTTTGATGTCTTCATATGTTCTTCCTCATAAGATTACTGTTTTAGGGGCTGGAGTGGTAGCTCAGCAGTTCTGGCGCATCGGCATGAGCAAGAATGTGGGTTTGAACCCCAGCATCACTTACACAACTAAGTGTCCAAGCAGTGAAAGCCACATGAAAAACTAAATAAAAACTAATTCATTCTCCCTCTCTCTCTCTCTCTCTCTCTCTCAAAAAAAAAGATGTTTTGAAGAAAAAAAAGACTTACCTTTTTGGGGTAAAGGCTATGTTTAGGCGTGTTTTGTGAGTTTTATAATCTTTATAAAATGTGTATATAGATATAAAAGGTGTACATATGCTTTCAATGTTAGATAAATTTAAATGTTTAAAATATTGAAAAGTATTTTGCTTTCTGTATTTCAAATTTTGAATTATTGAATGAAAGGTATTTTGTGACTACATGTACATAGTTTGGAGAATCAGAGGAACAGTGTCTTAATTTGTTCAGGCTGCTGTAATAAAACACCATAGGTTAGGTGGTTTTCAAACAACAGAAATTTATTTCTCATGGTTCTGGAACTGGCAAGTACAGGATCAAGGCACCAACAGTTCTGGTGTCTCATGAGGACCTACTTCTTCATGGATTATTTGTCTTCTCACTGTAATGTTACATGGCAGGAAGGCAAGGGATCTCTCTCAGGATCTATTAGGGCACTAATTCCATTTGTGAGAACTCCACCTTTATGAGCTAATCACATCCCAAAAGCTCACCTCCTAATACCATCACCTTAGAGGGTTAGGATTTCAACATAGGACTTTTGGGGAGACACATTTAGTGCACTGTAGGCCAGTCTATGTTGTTGCATAGCATATGCTTCTCTTGTACTTTTCACAAAAATTATATAACATGGCAGAATTAAGTCTTCTAACAATTGAATGGAGTATAGTTCTTTTATATTGACTGCAGCAAAATATATAAACCTTTCAGTATTCAACCTTTGTGCAATAAAGTTGGCATTAGGTTAGGGCTCAGGGTTATATGTTTCTTATAAAACATAAATTATTCAAACTCATGATTTTAGCAGAATGTTTAACAGTGGGATGCCAATGCCAGAGCAAATCCCAAAGACATATCTGTGCAAAACCTGATAGTTTGTAGATAATTTTTCTATAAGACAGCTTATTCCATAGGATTATCCTGATTCACAGTACTGCAACTTTGATTACAAAAAATTGATATCTCCATTTTCATAGTTCTTACACCTTTTAGAAAGCACACTTGTTTAATGGTCTTGGATGAACTCTGCAATGCTGTTATCTTAGTTCGAAGGGACTTAACTTACTAGTTCTTACATATCTACTTTTGTTAGAATTCTTGGAGAGTTGATTATATGTAGTGCTTGTGCTTGGGTTCTCAGTTCTGAAGGCAGACAGACCTAAGTTCAAATGTTGGCTTTGCCACTTAACACCAAGACCTTGGTCAAAGTACTTAGCCTCTATAAGCATGTTTTACACCTTTATAAAATGAGAATAATAATAGAACTTTCTTTTAGAATTGTTACAAAGATCACATGAGAGATGTTTGTAAAGTACTTAATACAGTGCAACATCATTCTGTTTATAATGTGCATGCTTTCTTTGGCAGTATCTTGGATTTGGAACACCATCTAATCTGGGTAAAGGAAGAAGGGCTGCAGCTGCTGCAGATCTTGCTAATCGAAGTGGGGAATCAAATACTCACCAAGACATTGAAGAAAAAGATAGACTGTTACGTCATGTAGAAGCCAGAGATCTCATTGAATTTGGCATGATTCCTGAGTTTGTGGGACGTTTGCCTGTGGTGGTTCCTTTGCATAGCCTAGATGAGAAAACACTTGTACAAATACTGACTGAGCCACGTAATGCTGTTATTCCTCAGTACCAAGCCTTATTCAGCATGGATAAGGTTAGATTTTTACTTTTCATATTTAGTTAATTTATTATTTTCTTGCTATTGAAATTAGCCTAGCAGATTTAAAAAGAAATCCTGTTCATTGGAAATACCAGCCTCAGTAAGTGCAGATCTATGAAACCAGGAAGGCACATTGTGTTGCATTAGACATTTAGGGGTTAGTTTTATTTTTTCTGAATTAAATAATAAAGCCCAAGGAGATATATATATATTTTTTTTTAAAGAAATGATGTCATTAGCCTACCTCTCTAAGCCAAATAAATAAGATTATCCTTTCAGCCTTGATATTCTAAATGCTTTTGTTGTCATATACTGTATATGCTTTATATACTTTTCCACCCTACTAATGGGGATTGAACCCAGGGATGCTTTTCCACAAAAGTACACCCCCAGCTCTTTTTATTATTTTGAGACAGGATCTAAGTTGCTGAGGCTGGCCTCACACTTGTAATGCTCTTGCCTCAGCCTCCCAGGTATACCTGGCTTGTACTTTATATGTATTTCTCTAAGTTAAGTTTTTTTAGCTTTTGTATATACAGTATGTACATTCTTGTAGCAAACACATCCAACCAGATAGTGAATGTTTTGGGTTTTATGAATTTAACATCTCTAAATATCTCAATCTCTCCATTGTCACTGCTTCAAGTCAAACCCCTTTATCATTCTTCTTGACCTATGCCTTAGGAACCTATGCCTTAGTTCCTAATTGGTCTGTTTCAAGTCTGTCTCTGACCACCATCACCAAAATAGTATCTGGATCAGTTTACTTAACCCTGTGGAACATATTTATCTGTGAAGTCAGAGCATTGTTTTAATTTAGTTCTAAAATTCTGTGATTCTAAGAAGAATGATAATGATATAGTTAATAGAGCAACTGCTCTCTGGTTATATTAGGAAAATATCAAAGATTACCTAAGTTCTCATTTATTTTAATCTATTCGTAGTGTGAACTGAATGTTACTGAGGATGCTTTGAAAGCCATTGCTAGATTGGCACTAGAACGAAAAACAGGTGCACGAGGCCTTCGGTCCATAATGGTAAGTTGGTGTTCTTTGTTTGTTTAAAGAGAGAGGGAGAGGAGTGAGTGAGAATGAAAGAATCAGTTTTATTTATTTTTTCATCTGGCTTTTATTTCTCTGACACTTAGTTGTATATGTGGTACTGGGGTTCAAACCCATGTCCTTGCACATGCCAGGCAAGCGCCATAACCGCTCTAGCCCCAAGTTGGTGTTATTTTTTTCTCTTGTAATTGTATCTACCGCCTAAAGCTTCTGTTGTTGTTGTGGTTTTGTTGTTGTTGTTTTTTGTTTTTGGTGACTTTCTTGAGGGGACCGGGAGGAGGAGGGGAGGTCACAGTAGTTTTTTTTTTTCTTTCAAGAAAGGTAGTTTGGAGCTAGGGATGTGGTTTAGTGGTAGAGCATGTGATTAGCATGCATGACCTGCTGGGTTCAATTCCCAGCACCAAAGGAGAAAAAAAAGGAACTTTAAGGTGTTTACAATAAAGGACACATACATAATGTAATAAATGAAATAGAGAAAAACAGAATCATGGAAAGAACAATTTAGGGAAATTCGTACATGGGTCTTTGTCTAAGTCCTGAGCCCTTTCTCAGACCTACTGAAATCCTCATATTTATTTGTTTGAAAGTAAGTTGCAGGGTCTGGAGCAGTGGCTGGCTGGCTCAGCAGTTATGGTGCTTGCCTTGCATATGCAAGTCCGTGGGTTCAAACCGCAGCACCACGTACACAACAAAGTGTTGGAGCAACAAAGGCAACATGAAAAACTAAATAAAATTGATTGTCTCTCTTCTCTCTCTCTCATTGTCCCTCTCTCTTTAAAAAAAAAAAAAAAAAAAAGTAAGTTGCTGGGGCTAGAGTGGTGGCTCAGCTGTTACAGCGCTTGCCTGGCATGTGCGAGCACATGTGTTTGAACCCCAGCACCACATACACAACAAAGTGTCCAAGCCATGAAACCCACTTGAAAAACTAAATAAAATTGATTCACTCTCTCTCTCTGTCCCTCTCTCTTTAAATAAAATTAAGTTGCAGATACTGTGGCATTTTATCCCTCAGTTCTTCCATAAGATATGAACTCACATTTCTCTTCCTTTTTGTGCTGGGAATTGAACTCAGGACCTCACACATACTAGGCAAGTACTCTGTCACAGAGCTGCATCCCCAGTCCTTTTTCTTTTATGCTTTGAGAAAGGGTCTTGCTAAGTTGCTCAGGATAGCCTCAAACTTAGAATCTTTCTGCCTTAGACTCTCTCGTAGCAGGGATTATAGGTATGCACCATCATGTCCAGCCTGAACACACATTTTTTTTTTTTTTTTGGGTACCAGGGATTGAAACCAGAGGTGCTTAACCATGGAGCCACATTCCCCAGCCCTTTTTATTTTTTATTTTGAGACGGGGTCTCACTAAGTTGCTTAGGGCTTTGCTAAGTTTCTGAGACTGGGTTTGAACTTGTGATCCTCCTGCCTCAGCATCCCAAGCCACTGGAATTATAAGCGTGTGCTATGGGACCTGATCCTAGAGACATAGACTATTTTCCTGCCACCACCTACTCTCTTCTTTAGAGTTTTTTTCCCCTGTCCCCCAGGTCTGGCAGCAAAATGGATTATTATTTCTCTACCTGCTCCCAAAATAAGCACATGTTCCTATTCCTTTTTAAGGATTTCTTTTCATTTTTGTTTTTGGGGGTACTGGGGATTGAACCTAGGGGCACATTTACAATTGAGCTACATTCTCAGCCCTTTTTTGACACAGGGTTTTGCTAAGTTGTTTAGGGCCTCTGAATTGCTGAAGCTGGCCTTGAACTTGTAATTCTCCTGCCTCAGCCTCCCAAATTGCTGGAATTACAGGCATATGCATTGAGTTCAGCACTTTTAAGGATTTCATTGCTAACTATTGTTTCTGTCATCTCAGTAGTACTTGTGATTGAAGGACTTCTGATTGTCCATCTATTATGGAAAATTTGAGATTATAATCTGATGAGGGCTTGGAATTAAGTTGTGATGACTAAGAACAGTTTTATCAACATGCAGGGTAGTAGAGTAGGTAATAGAGTTGAAATTTTTAAGAAAATTTCATTTCTTCAATCAGTATTTTCCTTTTTTTTTTTTAAGAGAGAGGGACAGAGAGAGAGAATCGATTTTTTTAATTTAGTTTTTTCATATGGTTTTCATTGCTCCGAAACTTCATTCTGTATATGGTGGGGTTCAAACTCCCGTACTTGCACATGCCAGGCAAGTGCTGCAACTGCTGATCCAACACTCCAGCCCCAAGTATTTTCCTTTATGATCCCATCTGTAGGCAAAGCTAGTTTTCTGTAGTAAACAATTTTAGATCTACTATAGTATTTGAGACAAATGTTCATTTGAAGTTATAGTTTGAAATTGAAGACCTTGGTGTAGAGGTGATTTGGAATTAACTGTTTTCAAAGTAAGAATTACCCTTTGACTCCTCAATAATATAATAAGCCAAGACTGCTTCTAAGTTAACAGTCTGAAGGCATAGTCTTTTTGTAAGTGCACATTGCTATAAATAGGCAGAACTACAAATAGCTTATTTGTAAAATGGCTTTTCTGAATTTAATTAGAAGCTGTTTTATATAAAGAATATGAAGGTTTTTACATTGATTTTTAACATTCAGTTCCTAGTATATAATACAGATTCAGTATTTTTTTTTTTAAGATAGGGACAATGAGAGAAAGAGAGAATCAATTTTATTTAGTTTTTCACATGGCCTTTGTTGCTCCGAGACTTTGTTGTGTACACGGTGCTGGGGTTTGAACTTACGTACTCACACATGCCAGGCAAACACTGTAACCGCTGAGCCACCGCTACAACCCCAAGATTTAGTATTTCTTGAGTGAACAGATTCACTTGGCCCATAGAATAAAAAGTATTTTGTATGTTACCTTAATTCATTACTTTTTATATCTTTAGGAAAAGCTGTTATTAGAACCAATGTTTGAAGTCCCTAATTCTGATATTGTATGCGTGGAGGTTGACAAAGAAGTAGTAGAAGGAAAAAAGGAACCAGGATACATTCGGTAAAGTATATTTTCAAACCAGAAAATATTTAAAATTTAAGATCTTTATTGCTCTTTATTGTTATAGTTTATTGATCTGTCATTTTAAAATTGCATAATAATCCTTGTGTTTGTGAGGAAAGTAATCTCATAAATTTTCTGAAAAATCTAATTTGGGTTTAAAAAATATTTCATGAGTTTGAAAAATGATCTTCAAAATTATCATATACTTCCCCCGCAAAGGAAAAATTATCAAGAGACATAAGAATAGTCAAAATTAAGAGATTAAAATGAACTTTACTAGAATTTTTAATTGATAAATGACTTTTTTCATATCTAACACTAAAATTTTGTATTCATAATTTTTTCTCTCAGTAGTTGTACCAGTTGACAAATTTAACATCTTCCACTGCTTTATCTGTTCCAGGACTCAGCAAACGTTCTTATAAAGTGCTAGATAAATACTTTAGGGTCATATAGTCTGTATTGTAACTACTCAAAACTTACTCATAGCATAAGATAGCCATAGATAGTATGTAAATGAACAAGCATATCTGTATTCAGATAAGTCTTTGTTTACAGAAACATGCAATGAACTGAATCTGGCTTATAAGTTGTAGTTTCAGTAATAAATTTATTAGGGAAAATGTTGGAAAGTTTCCTTGCATCTCTGTTGTGTAGTCTGTGTAGTCTCCTTATATTTTGTTTTGTGGATTTTTTAACTAGGGAGATTAATTTACTACTTTGAGTCTAGAAATCATGTTTACATCCAGTTTTTATTTAAAAAAAAAAATGACTTTCATTATAGGGCTCCGGCAAAAGAATCCTCTGAAGAGGAGTATGACTCTGGAGTTGAGGAAGAAGGATGGCCTCGCCAAGCAGATGCTGCAAACAGCTAAATTGTCAGACTTCTGTCCTGTACATAAAGCTTTTCCTTCTTTTGTTTAGGATCATAACTGTTTCTACAGTCTGACATTAAAGGCATTTGACTCTATCTTGGATATCATACATGTCAGAAGCCTTTAGGATAAGAATCAGATCATGTATACTGTTGTAACATCACATTGATTTATACAGAGGACATTATGTGGACTTTAATGACACAATGTTTAGAAATAAAATGTATATTATTTTGGTTCAGTTTTTTAAAAATACACTTTAACAAAATTCTTAGATGTTCTTTTAAGCAATGCAGGTATTGCAGTAACTGTGGATTTTACAATAATGTTACTCTACAAATGGGAAAATAAATTCTTTAAAATTGAATATTGGGATACCATTCTTCAGTGTTACCTTTTCTACCCACATTGATTTCCTGAAAATATTAGAATTTTATTCATCTTAAAAATTGGACCAGGTAGTTTCAAGTAGTTAAAAGTTTCATGGAAAAATAGCCTAAAGAACCATAATTTGATGATTTGGTTAGCTATATTCTTAGTCTTATCTGCTCATTTGTGATTCTGTCTTCCCAGTTGGTACTTTTTAAAAAAAGCCATTCGCTTGCTGATTTTTCTGGTTTATTTACCATCTTTGAGCCATTTTTAGTACAGTGGGTGAGCAGATGGAATTAAAGACTGATACGCATCTTCAGAAAAAAGACCATACTTCTCATTCTTTAAATAGCATGCAGTGTTACAGTAACAGCAATGTGCAGAATGTAATAAAATATGCTGATAGTGTGCACTTTCCTAAAGTACTAAGCTAGTTCTTTGTTTTGGTGCTAGACCTCTAATTCTTTGGCTTCATAGAACATTAAAGAAAATCTGTTTTGCTATCAGCCAAAGTGAATGTTCACACTAACATATAAGTTATTAGTCTTCATTATATAGTAAAACAAAAGGGGGAAATTTTGACTTAACAAATGAAAATTGCATTGTTTAATTTCTTAAATACTAAACTGTTCAGGTGCCCTTTAAGTTTTCTTCCTTTTCCTTCTGTAATGACACAGTTTCTATATTATTGTTCAATTCTGTGTCATTTGAAATTGTTCACATCAGAGTACCTTTAAGTATTTGTTCTCATTTTTTGGCTTCTAGAGTCTTGAGTTTTCCTTTTACTCACTTTTTCTTAGGAAATAAACTTTAAGCTATTAACAGATTAGAAATCCTGTTGAAGAGCTGGGCTGTGATACAGTAGAAGGGATGTGACTTACCTGTTTATGGCTGAGGTAGGACCAGAAATGTGCTTTTGCAGAGTGTATAGCCTGATTGCTATAGTAAGGAGCAGAAACAGATATCCCTACTCTCCCTAATAATGGTTTCACATTCTTCTTATGAATCTATGAATCTTTCATATTATAACTTTGTTCATTATGTTTCTCTCATAATATCATTTTCCTTTTTGTAGAGTGAAAATTGGGAGCAGTTTGTAAATATACTAAGGGCAATCCTCCAGAAATGGACTGGGAGACATTATAGTCAACAATTTACCTTTGGTTTCAGAAGATGTTAACAAAGCAAAATTGATATTTTTAGATCAAACACAACTAAGTACAACTACGATTTGTATCTGAGAACTTATGTTTTGGCATTTGAATAAAACAAAAGGACTAAATGAAAGCCATTGTGGTGGTGTGTCAATACTACATTGATGCAGGAGCACTCTATATTGACAGTAATAAGTATAGCCAGAGCAGAGCTGAGATGGGGTCTTGCTGTGTTGCCCAGGCTGGCTTCTATCCATCTGCCTCAGTCTCTTGAGTAGCAGGGATTACAGATGCATGCCACCATGGCTGGCTAGCAGTGCCATTTTAAAAGGGCACAGATGTCATCTGAACTGCTTTATTCCAGAAATTGGTTAGTCCTTGGAATTTTCATATCCCTCTAATAAATACCCCTAGTTATAGATTCAGAGAAAGTTTTGTTAAAATTTTTTTAAACATCATTGAGCTGGGGGTATGGTGGTACATATCTGTAATCCCAGCAGCTGGGAGGCTGAAACAGGAGGATCACAAGTTTAAGGCCAGCCTTAGCAATTTAGCAAGGCCATAAGCAACTTAGTGAGACCCTTTCTCAAAATAAAAAAATAAAAAATGGCTGGGAATGTGGCTTAGTGATTAAGTGCCCCTGGGTTCAATCGCTGACACCAAAAGAAAAAAGAAAAAAAGTTACTCATGGTGGTACACATTTGTGATTCCAGTGACTCAGGAAGCTGAGGCAGGAGGATTGCAAGTTTGAGGCCAACCTCAGCAACTTAGCAAGACCCTGTCTCAAGATTAAAAAAAAAAAAAGGTGCTAGGGAATTTATCTCAATGGCAGTGTATCTGGGTTCAGTTCCCATTATTGCTAATAAAACAAGAAAAAGGATTAATTCAGAAGCTCGAAGTATGAAAAAACCAGGGAGCCTTGGGAGTTGAGAAATAGGTAACAACTATGACTTCCTGTTAGTTTCATTGAGAAACCATCTGTGTGTGAAACTACCAACTGCATCACCCAATCTTTCTACTTACAACTGAAGAGTCCCCCTTAGCAAAATGCAGTCACTCCATATATACTCTGAATTCCATAATCCCACTCATTTCTCAAGGTCTCTAGTTTTTTTCTCTAGTGTCTCTATTACGTTAGCTGTTTTCTTTCTTGTGAATCATTCATAGCTGCATCAAAACATTGCTTAGTATTTCTTGTCCTATAGAAAATCTCCCAAGCTTATTCACTTGTTTCTTTCCAACTATACCATAAATTCCACTAGGTTGAAAACCAAGCCTGTTTTGTTAATTATAACAGGTACCTCCTGTAGTGCCTCATATATTTAGTGATCTGTACATTTTTAAACAAAAAGCCTTGTATGCCAGGTTAAGTTACACTTTTTTTTTCCCCAGAAAGCAGTGAGACATTGTTTTTTGTTGTTGTTGTTGTCGTTTGTTTTTATAGAGAGGAACAATGAGAGAGAAAGAATCAATTTAATTTTTCACATTGCGTTCATTGCTCTGACACTTTGTTGTGTACATGGTGTGGAGGTTCGAACCCGTGTCCTCATGCATGCCTGGCAAGCGCCGTAACCATTGAGCCGCCACTCCAGCCCCCGAGATACAAGTTTTTTTTTTTTTTTTTGAGAGAGGGACAGTGAGAGAGACAGAGAAAGAGAGAAACAACTTTTTTATTTAGTTTTTCACATGGCCTTAGTTGCTCCAACACTTAGTTGTGTACGTGGTGCTGGGGTTTGAACCCGGGTCCTCGTGCTTGCCAGGCAAGCACCGAAACCACTGAGCCACCGCTCCAGCCCGAGATACAAAGTTTTAAGCAGGGAGTTGGACATGATCAGCTGTGCATTTTGTTGGGAAAGTCAAGCTCTTGAGAAAAATGAATAGAAAGAAATAACCAGAAGCCTGCTTAACATTTCTGCAGCACTGTCCCTTTTATATCCTATCTCATCAGTTTTCTCCTTTTTCAGATGAGTTCTCCTCACCATACAGACAAACTTCATTGAACCCACATGCCCTCCACTGGCTATCCATCTTGTTCCTTTCCATAGCAAAACTAAAATTGGTCCTTCTGTTTCCAGTTTTCCTTCCAATCTTTGGCTTTAAGAGGGTTTTGGAAGGTTTTACACAGAGAAATGACATCTGACTTAAATGTTAAAGACCAC
Organism: Aplodontia rufa; assembly: GCA_004027875.1. NCBI lineage: Eukaryota > Metazoa > Chordata > Mammalia > Rodentia > Aplodontiidae > Aplodontia > Aplodontia rufa. The sequence continues at coordinate 17,559 of PVKS010001641.1, forward strand.
TCTGGTTGCAACATAAGAGAACAAACTATAGGAGAACAAGGAAAAGATAGTGGATTAAACTAAGAAGATTGCACTGGAAATAGAAGAACAGGCTGGATAAGTATTTCTGTGAATTTTTGGAAGTGGTATCCCATGTTCTTCAGTGGGGAAATAATATAAATCTATTTTCCTTAAAGTAATTTATAAATTTAATATTCCAATTAAAATACCAGATTTTAAAAAATTAAAACTATGCAAGATAATTCATGAGAAGATGAAAATGAAGTCCAGAATTAGCTTTCCCAAATTCACACAACTAGTATGTAACAACCAGGATTTAATCTTGGGTAGATTGATTCTAGATTCCTACACTTAACACAGAAGTGTGAATGAGTTGCTTCTGCCAGTTATTTTAAAAATAAACGTACCAACCCAGGTTGGTCCAAACCAGGTGGAATTACACTCTTATAATCCCAGCTACTGGGGAGGCCAGCCTGGGTAACTTAGTAAGACCCTGTCTCAATTAATAATTAAATAAAAAAGGGCTGGGAATATAACTCAATAGTAGAGTGAACCTGGGTTCAATCTCCAGTACCCCCCTTCCACATGTGATTATCAGAATATGAAGGAACAGACAGATCAGTGGGAAAGAATGTAAAATCCAGAATCCCAAATACAAAAGGAGAATTTAATTTGTAAAAAAAGTGCCATTTCAAGTTATGAAAAGGGAAAACAGTCAATAAATGGTAGTGACAATTGACTAGCCATCTGGAACATATAAAGTTGAACCATAGGTAATTGATTTTAAGATTAAAAACACTCGGGCTGAAGCAGTGGCTTAGTGGTTATGGCACTTGCCTGGCATGCGCGAGGACTCTGGTTCAAAACCCAGCACCATGTACACAATGAGGTGTCGGAGCAATGAAAACCACATGAAAAACTAAATAAAATTGTTTCCTCTTTCTCACTGTCCTCCTCTCTCTTAAAAGAAAAAAAGTCCCCAAAGGTTATACATTGTATTATTCTACGTAAAATTACATAACATTCTCAAGAATACAGAAACTGCAGAATTAGAGAACAGATTAGTAACTTCCAGGGATTAAGGAAAATGTGAGTTAAGGAAAAGAAGTGGTGTGGCTACAAAAGGACAAATGAGGAATCCTGGTAGTGATAGAAACATTCTATATCTTGACTAGCAGTATCAGGATCCTGATTGTGATACTGTACTGCAGTTGTGCAGGACGCTGCCACTAGAACTGGATAAAGGGTACACAGGCTCTCCCTATATTGCTTCTTAAGATTGCATTTGGATCTGCAATTGTCACAAAATAGTTTAATGTATTCAAGTGGCATGGTTTTCCCTTCACATACTGCCTAAAACAATGGTTTCCCTGGATGTTATATAACTTCTGTCCACCTCCCCAAGATCACAAGGTTCCCCTTGAAATATGACAGAAGGAATAAAGATAGGTAGAAAGGAGACAAAGGGGAAGGAAAAAGAGACTGTAGCTGTAAATCTAAAAACCCTGAGCTCAGACTTATTCCCCAGACCATCACTCCAAGACCTAAATTTCTGAAAAATCTACAAAGTTGGAGCGGTGGCTTGGTGGTTATGGTGCTTGCCTGGCATGCACGAGTACGCGAGTTCAAACCCCAGTACCATGTACACAACGAAGTGTCCAATGAATGAAAGTCACATGAAAAACTAAACAAAATTGCCCCTCTCTCTCCTCTCACTGCCGCCTCTTTCTTTATTTTTTATTTTTTTTTAGTTGTTTAATAGGTATTTAATAGATATTTATTAATTGATTAATATAATTAAAGTGATGTCTGTTACAATTAAATTATTTTAGCAACTGTTTGTATTTGGCACCACCCTCTCCCCTATAAAAGCATCAGCAGATTGTTCAATATTGCAAATAATTGTAAACATTATATAAAAAGCAATGTATATTTTTCAGCAAGCAGTGGATTACTGAAATGCTCTGACAATTATAAAATGGAGTATATTCTTTTTTTTATTTTTGAACAACCTTACAAGATTTTAACAAAATAATATAAAATGTGTATAAAATGTGTAAATATTCTGGATATTGCAATTATCCCCGCCACCTCTTTCTTTAAAAAAAAGTTACCATATGGGCTGGAGTGGTAGCTCAGCAGTTATGGCGCTTGCCTGGCAAGTGCAAGGATGAGTTCAAAGCCCAGCACCACGTACACAAACAAGTGTCTGAGGAATGAAGGTTACATGAAAAACTAAATAAAAATTAATTCTCTTTTTCTGTCCCCTCTTTCTTTTTTTAAACTTATTATTTATTAGATGATATATAGTTAAAATTGAGGGGGAAACATTATCAAATATTCCAGAACAAATGAATATATACTTAGTTATCTAGGGCTAATGCCATGTCATGGATGCCCAGCTTGGGTTCCCCCCCAGAAGAACCGCTGAGTTAAATGGATATCTCGTGGAGGACAGACATCACCTTCTGAGATGATTCCCCTATATTCGGTTCCTCCAGTCTCCTAGGTGATTTTCATAAGCCCTCCCCCCACCCTGTCCCCCAGCCTACGCCTCCGAGTATCATAGGGATTCATCTCCCTGTTTCGAAAGGAATCATACAATTTTAAGTTATTATTAGCTTTGCCATCTACCATACTGCTTCCCGATGTATTCTAACTTCCATAGATGAGAGAAACCATTCGGCCCTTGCGTCTCTGAGATTGGGATACTTCACTCAGCATAATTCTTTCCATCTCCATCCATTTGATTTCAAAAGCCATAATATCATCTTCTCTAATGGCTGAGTAGTATTCCATTGAGTATATGTACCAAAGTTTTTGTATCCACTCGTCGAGTGAGGGGCATCTGGGTTGGTTCCATAATCTAGCTATAGTAAATTGAGCTGCTATAAACATTGATGAAGTCACATCACTATAATATGCTGATTCGAACTCTTTGGGGAAAATACCCAGGAGTGGGGTAGCTGGGTCATAAGGTGGTTCCATCCTTAAATTTTTAAGGATTCTCCACACTGCTTTCCAGACCCCCTCTTTCTTTAAAAAAAAAAAAAGTTACTATAAATTCACTTATCTATGAAAGTTGCCTCATTTTGAGTAAAGCTTAAGTGCACTGTTAGCCTGCGTGTTTTCAGATTAGGTAAAGCAAAGGGAGGTACATTGTAAGAAATTTATAATTTAGGCACACTCCAAAGATATCCAAAGATTATCTAGATAGAAGAGACAATGTCAACCTGAAGATCCTGGACTCAAACCAGATCACCATAAACAACTGTGCCTCATGATCAAAGAACTAAATCCATCTGGCTGATGTGGGTCTACATACCTTCTGATACCTACTCCTTACTAAGTTTCCTTTAAAAGAAGGGCCCCAGTGGGGCATGGTTACCCTTGCATCTGTAATCCCAGCTACTGGGGAGACTGAGACAGAAGGATCACAAATTTGAGGACAGCCTCAGCAACTGAGCAAGACCCTTAGCAACTTGGCAAGACCCTGTTTCAAAGTAAAAAATAAAAAGGACTGGGGATATAGCCCCTGAGTTCAATGCCCATTACCAAAAACAAAGCATTCTGCTCTTGACAATGCTTATTTTCACCTTTCACTTTCTAGTAAACATCTTTCCTAAAACTTGATGCCTTTTTGAATTCTTTTCTGGAGTGTGTCAAAGACCTGGAAATTGAGTACAGGTCTCCTAAGTACCCTGTTACGGTGACAAGCTCAGGCTTTCTGTGCTACACACACTGGTATTCATTCAGTCCCCCAACTAGACATAGTCCTATCCACTAGCACATGCTGGTTCCCATTTGTATCGTGCTTCCCTTTTTTCTATTTAAATCCTGTTTGTCCTTGAGATTGAAGTTGAAGCCTCAAATCCCAAGGCCAACCTTAACTTCTTGACCAAGTCAAATATTCATCATTACACTGCTACATTTGTTTATATGATTAACGGGCTTTATTTACTCGACAGGGAGTTCCATGAATATACTATCTCCGTCTCACTGTACGAGGAGCTCATAGCTCTTCGTCACGAATACTCAGAGCAGTACTTTAGAACTGGAGGGAAAGTTGAATCAACGCCCGCCCTTGGGCTGCCTTTCTTGAAGGGGTGTGTCGTAAGGTGTCGCGCGACGTAAAACGTCACTTCCGCCCGGAAGACTCCCGGAGAACCTCTGGAATTCCTGTCATTTCTGAGTATCTCGGTCGTGAATATGGCTCTCCCGCCGTTCTTCAACCCGGGTCGCCCGGGCCCGCCGCCACCGCAGCCCCCGCCTCCTGCTCCTTTCGGCTGTCCGCCACCACCGCTGCCCTCCCCGGCTTTTCCGCCGCCTCTTTCCCAGCGGCCCGGTCCTTTTCCGGGGGCCTCGGTCCCCTTCCTCCAGCCTCCGCTGACTTTGCAGCCTCGGGCCCCAGCGGATGCCTCCCGCGGCGGCGGCAGCGCTTTTTACTCGGTGCCGCCACCGCCGCTGCCTCCGCCACCGCCCCAGTGCCGGCCCTTCCTGGGGACCGACGCTGGCGAGCGCCCGAGGCCACCGCCTCCAGGCCCAGGGCCGCCCTGGAGCCCGCGCTGGACTGAGGCGCCGCCGCCGCCCGACGTGCTTGGGGACGCGGCTCTGCAGCGCCTGCGCGACCGGCAGTGGCTGGAGGCGGTGTTCGGGACCCCCCGGCGGGCGGGCTGCCGAGTGCCCCAGCGCACGCCTGCGGCGCCCAACCTAGGCGAAGTGCGCGCGCGGTTGCGCGGTGCTCTGCGCCTGGTGCGACGACTGCGCGACCTGGGCCAGGCCCTGCGCGAGGCAGAGGCTGACGGCGCGGCCTGGTCTCTGTTGCATGCCCAGGCCGCGCCGCTGCGCGCCGAGCTGGTTGAACGGCTACAGCCACTGTCCCAGGCCGCTTATGTGGGCGAGGCGCGGAGGAGGCTAGAGAGGGTCCGGCGCCGCCGGCTGCGGCTTCGCGAGAGGGCCCGGGAACGCGAGGCCGAGCGGGAGGCGGAGGCCGCGCGGGCAGCGGAACGCGAGCAGGAGATTGACCGCTGGAGAGTCAAATGCGTGCAGGAGGTGGAGGAGAAGAAGCGGGTGAGAGCGGCGGAGTACATGCCGGTGGGTGGGTGGGTGGGGCGGTGGGTTGGAACCTGAGCAGGTGAGGCTTTCAGCTACCGTCTCCCAGGATTGGGCGTTTCCTTATTCATTTTTTTTAAGCAATTTTTTTATTTAGTTTTTCATGTGTCCTTCGTTGCTCCGAGACTTCGTTGTGTACGTGGTGCTGGGGTTCGAACTCACGTACTCGCGCATGCCAGGCAAGCACTGTAACGGCCGAACCACCTCTCCGGTCCCCAGTTTATTTATTTTTAAAAATAAAAGCCAGCATTTCCGCTTCGCACCCCTATGTTAGTTGCGAGTTAATGATGTGTGGTACACAAAACAAAAGTTCTAGGTGCACTGTAAAGATCTGAAAACCGAAATTACAGGATTGTACAGTTGCATTACTGGGCGAACCGGCTCCAAAGTTGTATTCATTCATTAATAGTCAAGACTAGCAGGTGTCTCCGTGCTGGTGTTTTGTACTGCCCTAGATGATTTTAAGAATGCAAAATAATAAAGAATTTAGGACCCTGCCTCAAGGAACATACCCTAATTAGTTGATGGGGCAATAGTGTTTTCCCCAGGATTCGTTTGTTTGCTGGTTTTAAAACATATATTAGCCAGGTGCGATGGCACATACCTGTAATCCCTGTGACTTGGAGGCAGAGGCAGGATGATGGCAAGTTTGAGGCCAGCCTCTGCAATTTTGTGAGACCCTGTCTCAAAAAGTATAAAGGATTGGGGATGTAGTTCAGTGGTAAAGCAGTGCTGGGTTCAGTCGCCATTATCAATAAATAAAGCATATCCTAGGTTCAGCAATCGTATTTTTAAGCACTTACTGCACATGTGCTAGGTGCTACACTAAAGTATTAAATATACTAGATAATGAATCTTTATAACAACCCTGAGAAATTGGAGGAGTTACTCCAGTTTTCAGATTAGAAATTGAGGCATAAGAGAGGTTAACCTGCGAACAATCACACTACCAGTTTGTGGCAATTTTATTTCAGATTTATGCACAGATTGCCTGATTGCAAAAACTGTGCATCTCAATCTCTTAAATAGGTACAGGATGAAACTGTAAATTGATTAAATATTCTTTCAAGGCATTCTCATTACCTTTGAGTGCTGCTGGGATTTCCTTCCCCATTTCCTCCACTCTCTACAATCAACTAGTATCTTGCTTCTCTGCTTCATGTCAGCTACTACGCTGGAGTCTGATGTAATTTTGCTGTGAAGTGTATTAATGGCAAGTTGTATCATTGCACCCTCAGAAATATCATTGTTTTAAACAGAATGTCTGGACAGGCAACACTTTTAACTGGAGGGAATTTGAGTTGGTTGAACAGGTGTTTAATGAGAACCCATTAGGTGCCAGGCTTAATGCACAACACCAAGGATAGAGATGAATAGTCCATAGCCCTTGTGATTTAGCTTTTCATGTGGCTTTCATTGCTCATACACTTCATTGTATAGGTGGTGCTGAATAGGGGTTTGAACCTGTGTCTTCATGCATGCCAGGCAAGTGCCGTAACCGCTGAGCCACTGCTCCAGCCCCTCTACTCCCATTCTTTATCTTCCCTGGGAATCTGAATATTCAGGCCTATGAGTTTGCATTTCTAACAAGAGAATCCCACTTCACAAAATAAGTTGGATGAAGATGCTTCCTGAACCACGCTTTGAGAAACAAAGAAACAAGGACCCAGTGTCCCTGTAGAAGATGCAGAGAAGAGTGGTTTTCCTTTAAGAAGTTTGTTCAGTCAGTGGAGGGGGGTAAGACCTTGGCTGGGACATTGTAGAGGGGAGTTGTGCCAGGCATAAGAAATTGGGTATAGATTCAGGAGAGTCTCTCTCAACCCTGTTACTGTCTTATCTCTGAAATCAGCAGCTATAAGCCCTGCTGTAAAGTTGTTTCTAATACAAGGTCTTGAGGTCTCTCTTTATCCTCCAGGAGCAGGAACTCAAGGCTGCTGCTGATGGTGTCTTATCTGAAGTGAGGAAAAAACAAGCAGACACCAAAAGAATGGTGGACATTCTTCGAGCTTTGGAGAAATTGAGGAAACTGAGGAAAGAGGCTGCAGCAAGGAAAGGTAACTGGCTTTGTGTTTCTTCTTTTCATTTCTTCCCCTCTTCCTTCCCCTTCTTTACCCTAGTGCCCCTACACCCCAAAATTATTATTATTAATATTATTTGGTACCAGAGATTGAGGCTGGGGTGCTCAACCACTGAGCCACATCCCTAGCCCTTTCTTTATTTTTTATTTTTAAGTTGCTTAGGGCCTCACTAAATTGCTGAGGCTTGGTTTGAACTTGCAATTCTCCTGCTTCAAACTCCCAAGCTGCTGAAATTAGAGATTGTAGGCCACCAAGCTCAGCCTCTCCAAATGTTTTTTGTTTGTTTTAAGAGAGAGGGACAGCGAGAGAGTGTGTCAATTTTTTATTTAGTTTTTCATGTGGCTTTTGCTTCTCCAAGACTTTGTTGTGTATGTGGTGCAGGGGTTTGGAGTCATGTACTTGCACACCAGGCAAACACTAACTGCTCAGCCATTGCTCCAGCCCCAACTCCAAATGTTTTTTTTTTTTTTTTTTTTTTTTTCGGGGCTGAGGATCAAACTCGGGGCCTTGCATGTGCTAGGCAAGCACTTTGCCACTGAGCTAAATCCCCAACCCCCTCAACTCCAAATTTTTTGTTTTGTTTTGTTTTTTAAGAGAGACAGAGAAAGAAACAACTTTATTTAGTTTTTCACATGGCCTTCGTTGCCCCAACACTTAGTTGTGTATGTGGTGCTGGGGTTTGAACCCGGGTCCTTTTGCTTGCCAGACAAGCGCCGAAACCACTGAGCCACTGCTCCAGCCCCTCCAAACGTTTTTGAAGGATAAATATTTGATATTTCATTATTTTTACACTGTAAGGTAATTAGACTTGTCAGCAGTAGCTTAAAACTTTTTCTTTTTAAAGAGAGAGAGGGAGGAAGGGAGAGAGAGAGAGTATATATTTTATTTATTTTTTCACCTGACCTTTGTTGCACATGTGGTGCTGGGGTTTGAACTAAGGTTCTTGTACATACCAGGCAAGTGTTCCAACTGCTGAGCCACCATTCCAGCCCCTGCTTTAAACTTTTGAAGCAGAAAGCCTCAAAAGGTGTTTAGTCCCTGGTAGACAAAGTTGAAAAGAAAGTTAAGTGTGGGAACCCATTGCTCTGTCTTGCCCTCCACTCATCATTCTTACCCCAGGCATTCCAGCCACAATCTTCTGAGTGGGCTCACTATTACTGTTCCACTTTGCCTTGTGCCAAGGTGAAAATTTTCCTCCCCTTATTTGCTGCATCAGAAAGTGTTGAAAACTTGTCATGCTTCTTCTGATGTGTTTCAAACCTGAATTGGTGCTATTTAAAGAGATCTGAGTGGTTGACTAGGGCAGGGAATGCCTTGCAGGCTGTGTAGATGTCCCCAGGTTCCACATATGTTCCTTTTGGAAAATCTCACCGGTCTCTTCTTGCCCCTGAGTGGACTACTAGACATCATAGCCAGGCCTCCAAGCCTTTCCATACAAGTGTGTTCCAGCCACATTGGTTTTCTAGGAATTACCCAATTTAGCTTCCCTGTCTCAATTTTCGCTCTTTTTGTTCAGTTCATTTGTAGAGCCCTTAGTCCCATTGTTGCCGTTTTAAAATTTCACTATCCTTCAAAATTCAGTACAGATGCAGCATCCTCCATCCTTCTCTGATCAGGCTGAGGTGACCTCCTGCACCGTCTCACTTGCACCTGGTTTGAACTACATACTGCTTTATTTAGGAGGCAGCAGGCCTTTGACATTCATCAGGCATATTTGAGAGTACACAGATTAACAAGTGCCACTGTACCAAATAATTTCCCCTGTGTGGTTTAAAATATAAATGAAAAATGTGATTCTTTTAGATCCTTGGTAAAGTTTTGTTGGGATGTAACTATTGTGCATTCAGCTAGGCTCATTCACTAGCTAAGTGATTGGCTTCAGCATGCCAGCCTTTGGTGTAGCTAATTTCCACTCAGACCTCAGAATCAGATGACCCCATTGTGTTTCTCTTAGGACACTTGTAAGTCAGAGGGGAATTAGCATCTGTCCTTTGAACTATTTCTTTCTCACTAAAAAGCAAAACAGGAGGGCTATTCTTTTATTTGATGACAGGGGGGAGCTTGGGGATGAACCCAGGGAAACTTCACCACTGAGCTATATCCCTAGTCCTTTTTATTTTTTTTAATTTTGAGACAAGGTTTGCCCGAGTTGATGATGCTGGCCTCTAACTTGCACTTCTCCTATATCAGCCTCCTGAGTTGCTGGGATTATAGGCATACACCACTTTGCCTAGCTGCTGCAATTGGAGGAAGAATTGGCATGGATTGCCATGGGGTGTCAGTTCAGTTTGGGACCATTTGAGTTTGAGAAGCTTGTAATACATCCAGGATAAAAGTTCATCCGCAGGTAGTTATAAGGCAGAATGGCCTTAAGAGGACTTAGAGCCCCAAAGACAAAACCCTACAGAATGTCAAAATCCAAATGGGTAAAGAGGAGACCACAGAACAGGCCAAGGGAGGTCAGAGAGAGATGAAAAGAAGGAAGTCTCCTAGAGGAAGACGTAAACCCTGTACCTCCTGGAAAGTGACAAGTGCTAAGAGAGAGTGTGTAATTGTGGGTAGCTTTCTTAAATTTCTCTGTGCCTTGTTTTCCTTGTCTGCAAAAGGAGAGTAAAAATAGTACCTACCCATGAGGGAGTATTGTGCGTGTAAATTACTTAAACTAGTCCTGACACATAGCAAATGCTGCATAAGTGTTTCATATTATTATTCTTGTTATTGTCAAGTAATATAAAGACTAGAAAACATCCATGGAAATTAGTATGCAACAAGTCGTTTTGACCTATGCAGAGGCATTTCATTGGAGTGATGGGGAGAGAAACTGGATGAGAATAGCTTAGAGAGTAGATAGGAGATGATAGAAGCAGTGAATTCAGCTTATTAAAAGATTACCTGTGAAGAAAAGGAGAAAGAGCAAGATTGGGTTTTGCCAGTGCGTATGGTCCTGATAGTGACAGATATTATGTGAGTTAGGATCGTGGGAAAACTTGAGCAAGTTTAAGAGCTGAGGGAAGGAGTGAAGAAGGAGGGTCAAAAAGAAAAGCAGGAGGCATAGTCAATGATTCAGGTTTTCCCAGAAGATAGGGCAATTCGGATCCCAGGTTGGGGGGATTAACCTAAGTAGAGAAAGACCCATCTCCCTCAGGCATGAAATAAAGGATTCAGGGGTGGATCATAAGGTAGATGAGTGCATCTGGGGGCAGAGAGTTGACAGATCTCCTGCCTGCAGGTCTGTTTTCTCTTGGAAATAGCATATCTGACTTGCTTGCTGAGAGTCAGTAGAGAAGTAGGACTTCAGGAGAATCATACAAGTTTGAAATAAATGCTGAGGCCAGCAAGAGACTCATGGAAGGTGGTTGCAGAGAGGTGCTGTGGGCCTGGCTCGCGGACCTGTATTGACATCACACAACTAAATGACTTCTTCCAGGAGTGTTCTGCATCAGACAAGTAATCACATGACAGAACATGGGGCTGTGGGGTTTTGTTCTGTTTTTTGGTACCAGGGATTGAACCTAGGGGTGCTTAACCACGCAGTCACATACCCAGCCTGTTTTATTTTTTAATGTTTTAATTTTTTTAAGAGAGAAGGACAGTGAGAGAGAGGGAGAGAAAAAGAGAAACAATTTTGTTTAGTTTCTCATGTGGCTTTTGTTGCTCCAGGACTTCATTGTGTACGTGGTGCTGGGGTTTGAACTCACATACTCACATATGCCAGGCAAGTGCTATAACCACTGAGCCACCACTCCAGCCCCTTTTATTTTTTATTTTGAGACAGGGTCTTGCAAAGTTGCTGAGGCTGGCTTTGAACTTGTGATCCTCCTGCCTCAGCCACTTGCATCCCTGGATTACAGGCTTGCACCACCATGCCCAGCTATTAGGGATTTTACTTTATGGAGTGACCACAAGTTTTGTTGAGAAGGAGTAAAAGGAGGATGGAATCTGATAGATATATTGGGCCTGGAGGTTTTGATGAAGCTAACAGAGTATCTGAGGAGAATACACTAAAAATTTTGAGGGGGTTAGAGAAGAACCTCCTGTGGTCAGAGAAGAGAATTATCAAACTTAGACTTCAGAGATGGAAATGTTTTTCTGATCATGCAAAGGTCCAAAGACTGGATGAGGCCCCAGAGTGTGTGACTGAATAGGAATAGAGGTGAACACATCAGTGTCTTACAGATGCAGACTGAGGGAGTGTGTGGTAGAGATGGAGGGAATCTACATGGGGTTGTGAGAAAGACTGAATGAGGAGTGCCCTTTCCAAGGTAGTATGTCAAGTGGACTGGGAGTGGTCAGTGAGGTAAGGGAGCTGTGTAGGTGCACCCAGAAGCCTAAGATGGGAATGGACCACAGCTTCTCTTGGGATCTGGGCTCTGGCTGATGAAGTATCTGTGTAATTTTTGCCAAGCCATTAGATTTTAGTATTTTTTTTTTTTAACAACTTTATTGAGTTTTTCACATGCCTTCGTTGCTCCAACACTCAGTTGTGTACGTGGTGCTGGGGTTTGAACCTGGGTTCTCGTGCTTGCCAGGCAAGCGCTGAAACCACTGAGCCACCACTCCAGCCCCAGATTTTAGTATTTGAAACAGATGGTATGACTTGCACAACCTAAAATATTTACCGCTTGGCTCTGTTCAGAAAAAGTAAAGTAATGAAGTAAAAGTAAAAGAAATGAAGCAACTATGAAATTAACACAATGCAATAAAGTAACAGCTCACATTTGTCAATGTGTGAAGAATTTTGACCTGGAAAATATTAGTCTGGCAACTTAGTAGAAGATGAATTTGAGTTGTAGAGTTTTCATAGTTGGGAACCATTGACTAAAAATCTGTTGAAGTCAAGAGGTCTAAGAAAATGATCCAGAGAAATTTGAGGCTCAAAGGTAAAGATAAAAGAAGGAGCTCCATAACCACTTGGAGTGATTGAGGGAGAAATCATACCTCCAAATTAAAACTTCACAAGGGATAGAACTACTAAACTTAAGGAATCTTTATTTCAGGCCTTTTGTCTGCTAAAATTTTAATTTTAATGTTTAAAGCCAGCGGTATTGTGCTTCACAAGTGGTGGTATAAATTGTTAAGACGTTATTAAATTATTCATTCATCAAAGAAATACTTATTAGTTACCTTCTGTGTATAAGTAAATGCATAGCTCTTTTAGGGAATTGCTTAGTACATTTTGGTAGTTTTGAAAGTATATACATAAACATTTCCATTCTTGAGAATAACATGCCCAAGAGCGCTCTGGGTAGAATTGTAACAGGGTATTGGGAACAGCTGAAGGTTTAGGAGTAGAGAGCTTGTTAAGTGTATTATGATAAGGTTTATTTGTTGAAATTGTATAAAGATGTTAACTATAAAGATTGGAGAAAAATGTGGAGAATCAGCATGGAGATGCAAAAATTACATGTTATGTTGAAGTACAGGAACTTGTTTATATAATATATGGGCAGAATGAATGGAAGGAAATACAAGGAATAAAAATGGTTGATTAAGGGCCTGGAGCAGTGGCTCAGCGGTTACACGCATGCTTGGCATGCATGAGGATGCTGGTTTGAGCCTCAGCTCCACATACACAACAAAATGTTACAGCAACAAAAGCCACATGAAAAACTAAATAAAACTGATTCTTTCTCACTGTCCCTCTCCCTTTCTAAAAAAAAGGGCGGGGGGAACAGTTGATTAAGGTAATAAGGTTGTAGGATTGGAAATTTTTTTCTTACTTGATTTTTTTTGTTAAAATGCTAGAGCAATAAATACATTTTTCTGTAAATGTTCAAGGACTGACAGAATGAACTATAATCACATCAGTCTGCATGAAACCACCTAGTAGCAGCCTCAGCAGCTTTTATATTTCAGGGCCAATAAAGTAGTGAATGCACAACTATAACCCACTCAAGTATTCATTAAAATTTTAAATGTTTTTCTGATGAAACTTTATGAAAAATTTCACACATGTACAAAAATAGAATACCTCAATATCCATCATCAACTATGTTGCCATAATAATTCTTTGATATCACCTAATAATAAGTCTGTAAGCAAATATTCTCAATTGTGGCTTTAGTTATGTTGGCTGTAGTGTTTGCTGACCTCAAAGTTAAGTCAGAGTTACAGATATCCTAGTTTTCCTAGGAAGAAATATTCACCCCACTGTCAGCCACACACTGTGAGGTCAGTGTGGTTGGTTATGTGTATCTTCTTCCTCAGGAATGTGCTCTTCCAGAATTCAGACTGGCAAAGGGAGAAAGAATTATTTATGAGGTCTGGGAGTTGATGCTAAGGAAATTTCACCAACAATGAAAAAGTTAAGACAAATGCCTCCCTTAAGCGAGCTTTCTGTCCAAATGAAGGATCAAAACCATTGGAAAGAAACAAAAACCAAAGGTTTTGTAGTGTGATCCAGAGAGAGGAGATAGAGAAGGTTCTGTGGGTAGGGTCAGCCTCGTTGGAGATTCAGAAATATCAACCTGAGCCTTGAAGACATAGTACTTCCAAATTCTAAGCAAATTGGTACTGAAGGTAGGACAATTAGTCTGCTCATTGGAACATGGATTCTAGGATAAGGAAAACGGTCTCTAAAATGCCATTTGGTTCTTTTTGCCCAGGGGTATGTCCCCCAGCCTCAGCAGATGAGACTTTTGAGCACCATCTTCAGCGACTAAGAAAACTCATTAAAAAACGCTCTGAACTGTATGAAGCCGAAGAGAGAGCCCTTAGAGTTATGTTGGAAGGAGAACAAGAGGAAGAGAGGAAAAGAGAATTGGAAAAAAAACAGAGAAAAGAAAAAGAGAAATTATTACTTCAGAAACGTGAAATTGAGTCCAAGTTATTTGGGGATCCAGGTAAGTTACTCTCTACCCAGTAGAGAGAAGGAAAATACTAAATTGGCAGCTCTTTTTGTCATGAGTGATTTTAACCTAATCTGAGAGGTGGTAGGCAACAAATAATTCCTTCTGCTTTGAGATTCTAAACTACATCCTGCAAGTCATGGGTACAGATGAAACATGTTTGATCATATTATCATGATCATGGGCTTAGGCACCTTGCTTCTCAGTTACCCTTAAGAGCAAACATGATGATGTGGTATCCTGTCTTTTTCTCTTTCAGATGAGTTCCCACTTGCTCACCTCTTGCAGCCTTTCAGACAGTATTATCTCCAAGCCGAGCACTCCTTGCCAGCACTCATCCAGATAAGGTAAGAGGGGCAGGCTTTTCCTGTTGCCTTTCCTTGGGGGTTAGGTCTCTTACTGTACTTTTTTTAAAAGTTCCTGATAGGTTTATGATGATGCCAAGTTTCAAGGAGGCCACATACACATCTTGTTTAGTCCTCATTAATCCTTGAGAAGTAGATGATGCCATTTTAACAGGTGAAGAAACTGAAACTCAGGTTGTGAGACTTGCCCTTTTGTATAGCTCTTACATTGATTGAAAATATTGGCTTCATTTTCCTGATTATTTTCTGATGTTAAACAGATCCAGGAAGAGAAAACCTCCCCTGAGTACTTGCCTGTGGAGAATCATTTAAGATCCAAGCCCAGAGAGCTGGGAACAAGAGTCTCATCTGAATCCATATTACAAATGAGCTGGGTGGGTGGCTCAGCGGTTGGAGTGCTTGCCTGGCATGCGCGAAGACCCAGGTTTGAACCCCAGCCACATACATAACTAAGTGTTGGAGAAATGAAGACCATATGAAAAATAACTAAAATTCAGCTCTGTGGGTCTCAGTCTCCTCACCTGTAAAATGGAGATTGTGGACTAGAATGTGGCCTTCAAACTGCTACCACTGTAGCATTTTCCCAAATGCAGTTTTTACAGAAATCAGTTCATAAAACAAATTGAATTCATACCCCAGGCAGTTTAAACTTGTTGCTGCCTAGAAGCACCTTCCTGATTTCCAGATTCCCCAAAACATTTTGGGGTCTAGGAGTTTTCAAATATGGATTGAAAAATCACCAAAAGAAGTCCCTTTGGAATGGTTCTCTGAGGTCCCCTCCAGAATTCCAACAATTCATGATTCTCTGGAAAAAATGCTCTTTAGCATACCAAGTTTATTCTGGAAAGAGTTTATTTTTGGCTGATATACAAATTTCAGCTTTAAATCATAAGTACAGTTTATCTATTCTCATTATTCACAATAGCTATGTTTCATTGAGTCACTATGATCACTGAATTACAGAATACTGAATCATTGATTCTAAAGAAAACACAAGATTAAGTAGATTCCTGTGAACCTTTGGTCACAGCATTTTCTTCAACTGATCTGTACCTTGTTTCCTGTGTGCTTCTGTTTAATGACAGCTTATTTAATGTATGTTGTCAATTCATTAACAAGGACCTCAAGGCTAACAGCACTATAACCCATGCCTAAATCAAGCTTATCAACACACACATTTTCTCTACAAGGCAAATCAGTTCTTTTACACTTAGCAACACTACCAAGAACTTCACCACTACACTTGGGGGCCATTTCAAACAGACCATCAGCAAAAAGCACAAAAATTTGAAAAACATGGCAGTGAATAGACCACAAGAAAGACACTTATTTACAGTCTAAGAACTGAAACAAGAAAGCAGAGGAAGTATTCAAGATGAGCCTTTTAGTAACTCATGGTTTTTTTGCCACTCTGTATCTGTGAGTATCCATTAAAGCACCATAAATGATGATTTGGGGGTTACAATAAACTTTAGTGAGCAGACAAATTTGCATATACAGAATCTGCAAATGAGGATTGACTCTATGTTATTTAGTTACCCATAAGGTCATACTCTTCAGAGGTTTTTTTCCCCCCTAAATGTGTGCATTTAAGAAATGTAGCTTTTTGCATAAGTCCTAGAATCAAGTTCTATAGTGGATTAGTACATTAGTCATATAAAAGCTAAATTCTAGAAATAGAATATTTAGTTAATGAACATCTTGTTTGGAAAAAAAAAACAAAAATAAACAGTTCTTCTATACTGTTCTTATTAAGGCATGATTGGGATCAGTACCTGGTGCCATCTGATCATCCCAAAGGCAACTCCGTTCCCCAAGGATGGGTCCTTCCCCCGCTCCCCAGCAACGACATCTGGGCAACCGCCATTAAACTGCATTAGGAAAGATGCTCCAGGAGTGTGGTCCAGCCAGCGTTCTTTCCAGCTCTAAATATTAGTGATGCTGCCATCTTGTGCTGTAGAGTAAATCACAGCTTCTAAACTCTATGTGTCATTGTCCTAGTCTGAAGTTATGCTTTCTCATATGCTCTGTTTTGGCCAGAAGTACCTCTTGAATCAGGAGATTAATATGGTTCTTCAGGAAAGGACCTAGGTGATCTGAGGTTATTACCACAGGCAGTGACCTTGGTTCACCAAATTTGCCTCTGTTTTGAGGGGCTTGCTTCAGAGTGACATTTAATCTATCTGCGTTGTATGTTGATGGGTAAGTATACTCAATACATTGAAATACTCAGTACATATTTGTGCTGGGCGAATTTAGAAGCCCTTCACCAATACTGAGTATAAAGGCAAGCTTGATGCAAAAACCTGCTTACCTTCCTACCCAGAGAACCCTCTGACTTCCAGGAGTAAAAATCAAAAATTTGACCAGCTTTCCTTTTTTTTTTTTTCTTTTATTTTTTTGTTTTTTTCAGGGCTGAGGAGCGAACTCAGCGAGCTAGGCAAGTGCTCTGCTACTGAGCTAAATCCCCAACCCCTTGACCAGCTTTCTTAACCCCGGTTTTGATGCAGCTTTGGAGACTGCATGTTAGGAAGATGGCAGTAGCTGCAGCCTGGGCTACCAGAAAAGATGATGGTAGTCATGCAGAGAACTTAGAAAATCTGAAGAGTATCCATACCCAAATTGGATCATGTTTTATTGAGACAACAACTGTATCCTCATTCCCCATTCTGATGAAACCACCTGTTCTTGAAGTTTCTAAGGGTCTTGTTGTTCAGAATCTCCCAGGATAGAAATTTATTTCTTTATGGGAGTGGGACCTTAATCTCACTCAGTCACATTGTAGGAACTGGTTTAGCTGTGGAATTTTCTTAGGAACTCAAGTTTCCCGAAACATCCATGAAATATAGTTGGGGGAAAGGGAAATTAAAATGATGAAATTTATTTTTTATATTCAGAAATAAATGCTGTTGTGCTTGGAGATTATCTATCATATAACTTCGGTTTTTTTGGTTTTGGTTTGTTTTTATTTTTGCCAGTTTTGTTATTTAATTTCTGAAAAGCTAAATAAATGTCATTTTTATCTTTTAGTTTGAGCATTTGCCCCCAATTTGTTGCCTCAAATCATTTAACACATTTTACTTTCACATTGCTGAAACATTTTCATTCCAAAATTCAAGTTTGTTAGACATTTGCTACAGGAAAATTAGTCTCAAACACCAAACTCTCTGCAGAATACCACTCTTGACTAAGCAAGAAAGGACACCTTCAACTTAGGAAATGATTTGTGTGGGACACTCTTGGGTGCAAGATATGAATACCCTTGTCCCTTTTCTATTATTTAATTTGCATTATTCAGTGTACATATTATTCATTTCAGAGTTAACAGGGAATGAGGGTCACACTTTTCCAAAGTGTGTCTAAGCTTATAACCCTTGAAATCTGATGTGATTAATCTTAACTAATCCCTTCAGTTTTCCTTTGAAAATCTCCACCATTTACTCTGATGAAATGTAGTAGGAGCAAAAATAAAAGATTAATTGTGCCATGTATGTTTAGTCCCTGGGACAATCTTGTCACTAAGACATCTGCGTTCATGGAGGTGGAGGGTGTGATGCAGGGACTCAGGAAAACTCAAGCAACAGAACCTAAGGAGAAGGGGGCATTTATCCTTAGGTAGAGAAAAAACATTCCCTCTTTCCTTTCATTTAGTTTTTCCAAGGTTTTTATAAAGTGAACATTATTTTTGTTTGGTTTTTGTTTTGGAAGTTCTTATGGTTAATTACCTCTGCTGTGGTGGTGGCAGCAACCACTGTTCCTTTACAGACTTAGAAAGCATCACAGAGTCTTTAATGAACTGTACTTTCAAAACTTCAAGTGGTGTCATTGTAAATAATTTATCTGATGATCTGGTCTTTTGTTAATTATGGAAAAATTCAAATAGATCCCAAAGTAAAGAGGATAGCATAGCATATTTTTCCATATACCCATCATTCAGCTTCAAATAATTATCAACTCCTACCCAGTCTCATTTCATCTGCACCACTCACCTGGATTGTTTTGAAGCAAATCCCATCAAATTATTTCATCCATCAATACTTCAGTAAGGAACTTTAAATCAATTTTAAAATATTTAACCACAGTACCATTATCACATCTAACGAAATTAGTAGAATTCCTCACTATCACAAATATCCAATCAAATGTTCAGACTTCCTTGTCTCATAAATGTGCTGCATCTTTTATTCAAATCAGAATATAATGCAACACATATATTGTTGATTGATTTGTTTTTTATGATGATCTAAAAGTCTCTCCTTCCTACTGTGCACTTTCTTTCCCTTGCAATTTATTTCTTGAAAAATTAGCATCATTTTTCCTGAAGAGTTACAGTTTTCATCTCATAATTGCATCCTTCTGATAACCATGTCTTTCTGTTCTCATACTTTTATAATTTAGTGGTTTAACTGCTGTGCCATCCAATATGGTGGTCACATACTGCTAGTAAGCACTTGAAATGTAACCAGTTTGAATTAAGATTGGCATAATGTCTTTGATTCACATTCTTTCTAGTAGGTATAGCATTGATCTAGAAGCTTGATCACATTTGGATTGGAATTTTATGGCAAGAATGTTTTACCGATGTGTTTACTTCCATTCTAGAGGCATTAATGTCTAGTTATCTTTGTGATGATAGCAGCCACTAATAATCAAGACCTAGATTCATCTTTGTTAGGGATGGGAAAATAGTAGTAATTTAATTCTGTCATTCTTCAATTATTAGCTTGAATACTAAAAAGAGAAACTTCCCTTGTCAACTTACTTGGTTATCCCTGAGTTCAATTTGTATAGGAAAGCAAGAGATAAACACTAATTCTTTTTATTTACTGGTTCATAAAATAACAAACTGGTTTTCTGCCATCACCCAAAGGTAGCCCCAATGAATTTTCTTTTGCACTTTAGTTGTGTGCATGCATGCGTGCGTGTATGTGTGTGTGTGAGTGTGTTCGTGCTGGGGATAAATCTAGGGTCTTGCACATACCAGGCAAGTGTTCCACAACTCAGTTTTAAAAACAGCCAAGTTTTGTTTTTGTTTTTTTTTTTTAACAATTTTTATTTAGTTTTTCATGTGGCTTTTGTTGCTTCGTTGTGTACATGGTGCTAGGGTTCGAACCCTCATACTTGCGCATGCCAGGCACGCGCCGTAACTGCAGAGCCACCGTTCCAGCCCCCATCTCTTATTCTTCTTAATCAACAGTATTTGGAACTACAGTGCTGTTGAGTCTTCAGCCCTTTTCTAAATCATGTTCTTTTTATACTTGTACCTAAATTCTCCACATATTGAACACGAATGGATGAAAGTAGAGAAATTCAAAGACCAACCAGAAAGACATCCAATTACTTGTTGATTCCTCATATCATATATGCAACTGATTTCTTAGAAGAGTCCCCGGTCTTGTGAAAAACTCTAACAAAAGCATTTACCTTTAAGAGATTAGATAAACACAGGAAGAAAGCAAGCTATGAGAAAGTTAAGAGAATAGTTATATATTAAATACTAAGAATCTTCGGCCCAAATGGCTGAGTTTATATTGTCAAAGAATTTACTGCTATAAGCCAACCAATTTAATCTCTAAAACCATGCTTATGCATCCATGTGATTTTTCTAACAAGAAGCTTAGCTGAGATTATGCCATCTGTTGTAGCAGTTTACTTCTACGTTTTGTCCACAGAGAAACTCCTGGGAGTTACAAGGTAAGTACAAACTATTATCTTGTTCCTTTGAAATAACAATAATATTAAGTAGATTTTTAAAATGTGAATACTATGAAGTGTTAGTAGTGATTTATTTTAGGGAATAGAAATTAAATGACACATTTCCAATTAATTTTTTTTTTTAAAGAGAGCGGGACAATGAGAAAGAGAATCAATTTTTAGTTTTTCATGTAGCTTTCACTGCTCCGACACTTTGTTGTGTACGTCGTGCTGGGTTTTGAACCCGCATACTCGCACATGCCCGCAAGCACCATAACTGCCGAGCCATCGCTCCAGCCCCCAACTAACATTTTTTAATGCTTAGAGTCAATAAACTCTTCCCATATAAGAATCTTGTTAGTTTGTGTGTAACACAGTAGTTCTTGACTTGCCACATCTGGCCACCTATAAATAATTTGTTTCTAATGCAGATTTCATTTGCCTTTTGGAATTAATTTGGTTTCTCATAGTCTCTGAAGCAAAGATATTAATTATTAGAATTTGAGGCAAAGTGGTGTTAGAATATTTAATTATGTAGAATAGCAAATTTTTCTCAATTCATGTTTGCCAGAATCAGGATACCAGGATTTGAACTGTGTTCTTGGCATATGATTTTTTTAATTTCCTATTTTCTGGGTACAACATTAGATGCTGCAGGCATAAAAAAGGAGCAGATGGATAGGATTCTTGCCTTCCTGGAGATTGAATGCAGAGTACAGAAGTTTAATAATTATACAGATAGTCATTAGTTACAATTGTGATAGTGCTACAAGGAATAGTACTTACTAATTGATTTCTATTTTTGTTATCCAAATATTAGTTATAAAGTGCCTGTAGAAGCTAAGCAAAATACCAAATACTCCCTAACTTCACAGAGAATATGGGTTGTGAGAAAGATAGATATTAATCAAACAATAAAAAATGCATTGAGTACGTTGAATGAAAGGTATGGTTCTATGAGATTATGAAGTAGGGATTTTCTTTAAACATGGTTCTGTAATATAGTTAGGAGAAATAATAGAAAATAGTGTCATATAGTAGGGGTAAGAATTATTATGCCATCTACATAGGTGTACGCTAGGTTACAAAGTGTACTCTGTCACGGTTAAAAAGAGAGATGGGACTGGAGTGGTGACTCAGCTACGGTAGAGCACTTGCCTGCCATGCCCGGGTTTGAACCCCAGCACCACATACACAATTAAGTGTTGGAAAAACAAAAGCTAGATGAAAAAAGTGTTGATTCTCTCTTTAAAAAAAAAAAAAGGAGAGAAAGCCTTTGTACTTTGGAAAGCTCTTTTGAAAAAGTGATGTTTCAGCTGACCTCTGAGAAGAAACAGAAGAACCTAGCAAGTATCTGGAATAGCGTATGCAAAGGTCCTGTGGTGAGTCAAGAGACCATTGGCAATTGAAGGCCACCACAGCTGGAGTGAGATGGGATAGAGGGATCAGGGGGTAAATGTTTCAAAGTTTCTGAAGAAATTTTTTATTCTGAAAGCAATTGGGAACCATTGAAAAGTTTTAAGCAAATTAGTGGCTTAGTTTTGTGTTTTGAAATGCTCATTCTTGCTTCAGGATGTGGAACAAAATTACAATAAAAGGCCATGAGAGGATACATGGAGAGCAGTCGTCTAAGTGAGAGAATAGGGTTTGGGGTTCCCACAGTAGCAGCAGAGGAAGCATGAAATGGCCACACTCCCATTTGAGAGAGAGAGCTTGGCAGAGGATTTGAGAAGGGTGGTAGGAAAGACCTCAGGAATGAGACCTCACCCCCTGGATCAATGCTGCCATTCCTTGAGACAGGGAACCCTGGAGAGGGGGATCCGTTGGGGGGAGGGGAAGGTCAGTAGTCCACTTTGGGTATGTTGAGTTCGAGGCACTCTTGAGACGTGCTGGAAGATATGCCTTGTAGGCAGTTTTGTTTATGAGTTTGATCTCAGAAGAGACCTGGGGAATTTGTGAATCACTGGTAGGTAACTGAGGCTATAAGCAAGTGAAGTCACTTAAAGAGTACAGTGGAGAGCTTTAAAATAATAACTGCTGTGGTGGCCTGGGCCCCACCTAGACCACTCACCACAGCCGCCTCCACCCCCACACTCAGGTGTAGCCACATGGGCTCTGGCTCAGGACTGGGATTTGAGAAATCCTGGATTATGAAGTTTGTTGAATTATGCACAGCCTGGCTTTCCTAATGTCCCCACTCCCATCTCCCCACCCGCATTCTTCTTTGGGGCTTTCTCTGGCACTTACTGAATGGAGTCAGAACTCAACCTAAAGTTCAAAGTCCTCCATAGGCAGACCCCAACCTACCCTTCCATCTTGGCGTAGGCTTCTTCCCAGCACAAACTATCTACTTGAATCAAGCAACTTGTTATCCTCTCCCTCTGCCCTGCATCTTCCTGCCTCTGCCCCCTTGGCTGAAGCTGCTTCTTCCCTGGAATCTCACTTTCCATCTGACCCCTGCTCACAGGCTGTTCTCCCACCTTCTGGAGTCCAGGTCAAATCCCATTGTTTCCTTAAGCTTCATAAGGACTTAAACACTCCCCTTCCAAAGGCACTCCCTGGTATGGGCTCCTGGTAAGTCCTGAAATTGCTACTTAATGATCTATAGCTCTCATTTTGCATTTAGCAAGGTGAGCCTTAGTAGCTCTTGCCATTCTTAAGAGATATAGTCCCAGAATCCTTTTTTTCTTTTCTTTTTTTTAGAGAGAGGGACAGTGAGAGAGAATCAACTTTATTTTTTCATCTGATCTTTGTTTCTCTGATACTTAGTTGTGTATTTGGTCCTGGGGTTTGAACCCAGGTCCTCATGCATGCCAGGCAAGTGCCGTCCCACTGAGCCACTGCTCCAGCTTCTATTCTAACTCTTAAAGTTACCCTGGAAGCAAATGTAGGGTGAAGTAGAGAAGACCTATTAGGATGCAGATCATGGGTCAAAGATGGGGAAGAAGGTTACCCTATAAGTGGACAGGATATTCCCACTTGAGCTGAAAATGTGAATGATAAATCTGAGAATGCCAAAAATTGCTGAACTTTCCTATGTCTTCTTTAACACTGTTGTACCTCAGAGGTGCCTGGTAAGAAATAGCTGATGGGGCAGATAGGTTACTGGTTAAACTAGGACCTGCCTGATCCTGTACCATGCAGCCATTATAAGGATCGGCCTTCTGCTGTGCAGGGGCACTGGTTCCAGGCATGGAGTGAATGAGTCATATATAGGAAGACACTGACAAGAATGGACAGGTGGAGGAGATGAGGGAATTAAGGGATTTGCCCACCGGCCCTCACTTGATTTGTCTACACTCAGATTACTCACCCTACCTCTCTACAAGATGCTCTCCTGGAGGGAACAGGATGACCGCACAATGACCCTAAGCAGTAGGGTTTTGCGTCATCCTGGCAGTGATGACAGATTGTGTTGAGCCAGAGGCACTCCCTGGTGCAGGCTCCCTAGTAATCCCTGATTGTAAAATGCCAGACTGTCTTTAGAAATTTAGATTTATGCTATAGGCAGTTGTAAACTTAAATTCTGCATGAATTAGCTTCTTTTTTCTTTTCAAAATCAACTTTATTTGTATTTAAGAAGTCAGTGGCAAATTATTCCATAAAAACAAGTCGGTGTCAGAATAGACTAGTTAGCATAAATGCATCAAATTCAACAAATGGTGCTGTGTACACCATATTAAATACAACGATCATGGTAATAATCGTAGTAGTATTAGTGGAAGTACTAACAACAGTGGTAGTAGTGTTGGTGGTGATGGTTGTCATAAACAATAATACCTAATTAGCCATAACTATAAATACCTTACATATAATTATTCATTTAATCCTCACAACAACCCCATGAAATTGGCATTATAATCACTCTCATTAAATTGACCTTGTCAATTAAACCAAAGCTCAGAGTGTTAAACAACTAACTTGCAAACACACATCTGGTGGTAGAATAAAGCAGATTCAAAACCAGAAATTGTGGCCCAGCTGCCTGCTTTTCCCCATAGCACTCTTCAGTAGTTTGGCAAAGAGAATAGCTCTGACTCAGGACCAAATGAAAGGACTCAAGATGTTATAGGTTCTCCTCATGGAACGCTTTAGTAAAACTAAAGGATGGGAAAAGAAAGCATTTCAATAAAATTGTTATAATAACTGGTTAATCATATAGGAAAAAATACTGTTAGAGCACTATTTCATAGTATCCAATAAAGCACAATAGAAAGAAAGCAAAGGGGCTGGAGCAGTGGCTCAGTGTATGGCGCTTGCCTGACATGCGTGAGGACCTGGGTTCAAACCCCAGCACCACATACACAACTAAGTGTCAGTGAAGCAAAGGCCAGATGAAAAAAATAAAGTTGTTTCTTTCACTCTGTTACTTTCTCCCTCTCTCTCTTAAAAAGAAAAAAAAGAGAAAAGAAAGCAGAGACCACCACAGCGAAGTCTGAAAATTCACTGGTGCAGTCCCCCAGGTCCTTCTTCACATTGTAAACCAAGGTATGCACATAAGGTAGCTCTGTCTCATGGAAGCCCAGGCACAGGCTTGTTCCAGAGTCACAGAGCCATTCACCAAGTAACCAAAGCTAGGGAGGTAACTGATTAAACCAGTGGAGTGGCCCCAGTGCGTATGTCTTCTTATGGTCTTTTTTTTTTTTTTTAAGGCTAAAGACAGATACTACACTTGATC
Source organism: Aplodontia rufa (assembly GCA_004027875.1). NCBI lineage: Eukaryota > Metazoa > Chordata > Mammalia > Rodentia > Aplodontiidae > Aplodontia > Aplodontia rufa. The sequence goes on from PVKS010001641.1 coordinate 42,334, forward strand.
TTAGCCAAAAGACCCAGAAATGTATATAGAAGAATTTCTATATGGAGATATATAATTATATTATTTTGATCTGTATTCTGTTAACATTTATGTTTGATTCCTATTGATTGATTTTGGAATGTTAAACCAATCTGTCACTTCAGGGATAAATGCAGCTTGGCAGTGTTGTATTATTCTTTCCATAATTATTTTTGTTAAGATTTTTTTGCATCTTTCTTCATGAGAGAGTGGCTTCTAATTTTCTTGTCAAGTTCAGCGTCAAGATTATACTGAAATCAAAATGAATTAGAAAGTATTCTTTATTTTCTTCTTCCTGCAAGAGTTGTGTAATGTGATATCACTTCTTCCTTAAACTCTGGGGTGACAACTCTTTTGATGAAATGCTTAAGAGCTGGTCTTATGGACCATGTTTTGGAAAATGAAGGTATAAAGCACGATTTAGACCTGAAATAGTCAATTTCTCTCAGTACAAATGTTCTTGTTTTTAGTCGTATTCTCCCTTAAACAGCTTTGGCCACTTCACTTTTTCCATTCCAGCTGTGTGTGGCCCCAGCTGAACAACTGCACAGGAGACTAATGGTGAGGCCACTTGAGGTCTAACCTTGGTCCACAGGACTCCACACACTCCCTGACCCCAAGGTGGCCTGCCCAGCACTGCTGAGCCATCTCCACACTCTCCTGTCAGAATGAGTGCCCTTGATGGTGTCCCCTTCAAGGTACCCAAGGGTTTTGTGATCAGCACAGAGCCTCTCCTGGCACCAGAGTTCAGTGTCCCTGCCTGTGGGGAACTTCTGCTGGGTTCTGTGGTAAGTGTGTCTGTCTCTCTAGCTTCTTGTCCCTGGGTCTGGGGTCTGAGTCTGTTTCATCACTGTAAAGAGCAGCTTGACCTTCTCTTGAATAGTCTAGGGGGGTTGGAATTAACCCAATAGAAGAAAGAAAAACATTTCATGAAGAAGGCTGATGGCTGGGTGATGAAGATTGTTTAGTGGATTTTGTTTTAAGCTGAGGGTACTGAGAGGCTACATATGTGAAGTGAGGGACAGTCACTGCAACGGTGCTCCATTTCCTCTCTTCCCGACCAACTTGCCGCCATGTCTAAAATTCTATCATTAGAATCACTCTCTTTTGGGCAAAGATGCAATCTCTGTTATCATCATAAAATGTAGACAGTTACACAAGGCACATTAGAAGGGATTCAAAAGGAGTGCCATTCCAAAGACACACACCTGGAGGGGCCTGGAAGGACCTCAGGCCAATAGCTCACACTCTGCTAGATGCACATTTTCAGGGTACATGGTATTATCACATGTGACCTCAAGGGAGGGGGGAAGATTCACTTTCTGGAAAGCCATATTTACTTGAAGATTAGGGAGAAACCTATTACATTTATACTATACCAAAGATAATTCATGGGGTAGAAAGCAAAATTTTCACAAACTTTAAAAAAAAGAAAAGAAAAGAACAAATTTGCAAAGAACTGTGGAGCTAGCCTGGACTTCCTGGGGGCTGCATTCCCAGACTTGGTGCTCACTCTCCACTGCAGGATACTTTGTAGAAAAGTTTGGGGGTCCACTTTGGATCTCACTCATTTTGCACATGTGGAACCTGAAGCTCAGAGAAGGGAGATGATTTATTCACAGTTATTGGCAGTGACAAGACTAAAACTCAGGTCCTGATTCCAGGTCATTTCATATTAGCTAAGAATAGGACTTGGAATGAGAAATAAGATACGAGTCAGGGAAGATCTGAAGGCAAAAAATAAAAATATTAAACATTTTAAAAAATAAAATGAAAATTTAAAAAATGGGGCAAAGTGTTGTTTCAGGGAATTCGGCAGCAGAGAGCACAGTCTAGGAAGGAGAGGCCTGGGGAGGGTCAAGAAAAGAGATTGAGTGGCATGGAGGCACTGGAAAAGACCCAGTGCAGATCTGCCTCCTCCGAGGACTATGGAGTCACACAGGCTCATCAGAACCAAGGTTTCCAGCACTGAACTAAGTGCTGTGAAGCCCTGAGCACAGTGTCTATCAGCACAAGCTCTGTGTGGCAAAAGTGCTTCCTCTCCTCTAGAAGCCTATGCTGCCAGATTTCTCTGTGTTGTTGAGAACAGGAACTTACTTTACCAGGCCTGCAATGGAGGTAGATTATCAGAGCTTTACCCTCCTGCTCAGCTCAAACTGCACTGAGGTTATTCTGAAGATTCCCTCTCCTGGAAGCCTTTTTTCTTGCACACACACACATTTGTGTGTGTGTGTGTGTGTGTGTGTGTGTGTGTGTAGTGGTAGTAGTAGTAATAGTCATTGTAGAATTATCTTTCCTTTTTTGGTTTCTGGATTTTGAAAGACTTTGCCGACCTGAGATTTTAAAGGATTTCTCTTCTTTTTCTCCTAATACTTTCATGCTGTTATACCATATATTTGTTTCCTTTTGGAATTCATCTTTGTGTACATATATAGAGTGAGAATAGATTCAGCTATCTTTTTTCCAGCTAGCTAACACAATTTATTGACTAGTCTCTCCTTTTCCTATTGCTTGTGATGCCACCTTTATTGCCTACTAAAGCCCCATACATATGAAGGCCTATGTGTGGATTTTCTATTATCTACCTTTAATCTATCTAGGATAGTACCATAGTTTAATTATTGAGAACTGGTAAAGCCAGTTCTCCTTATTTATATATATTTTTACCAGCGTTTTTATGGCTATTCTTATTTGTTTGTTTTTCATATTAAATTTAGAATCATCTTACATCATTTTAAATTAAAAAATTTTGGTATTTTATTGAGTCTTTCTATCTTTTTATCCCTCTAAGTCCCACCTACTGTCTCTTTGTCTCCTAGCCCCTTTCTCTCCAAGCATGCCTCAGTTATGAAGTTGCCTTTTGCCTTCCTTTGTCCTTTACAACCTGCCTATTTTTGCTCAAATCTTTTTCCAGCTATTTATTCTGCACATGCTTATAAATATCCATTCTGCACCTGGCCTTCCTAGGCCTTAACGATACACAGAAAGAGGAAAAAAAACCTGGTCCCTGACCTAAGTCAGGCAGTCACACTGCAGCAGCTGAGAAAGGCTCCTGTCCTCAAAGTAGAGTCATTCCAGTGAGAGAGGCAGTCCCCATGCTCAGAGTGTCCACGTGTCTGTGTCTGTCTTTCTGCCTACCTGTCCCCTCCTCCCTCAAACACTACTTCCCCAGCCTCTCTCTTTCTTAACTGGTCATGTGAGAATACTGAAATTGCCTTTTAAAATTATTTATTCATTAATTTTTCTTAGTGCTGGCAAATGAACTCAGGGCCTTGGGCATGCTCAATAAGTGCTCTACAACTGAGCTATACCTGCAGCCCTAAAATTTTTAATGGAGTTTTAGGTTTTCTATTCTTAACTTTAAAAGTAGGAAACAGGAATACTCTTACTTTTGATTCATTTATAAACTCTCAAGTTAAATTATTTATGTAGACTCTGGATTGCCTTTTTAGGTGGCCCAACAGTTGGTTGGGTGAGCACTATAGTCAGATAGACAGGAATACAAGCTCAGCTCCTCACCATCACCTGTCCTCAGCAAATAAAAATTTTAAGTCTTGCTAGGTTTGATGGCATATGCCTGTAATCTCAGCCACTTGGGAGCCTGAGACAGGAGAATTGAAAATTCAAGGGCAGTCTCTCAATTTAGCAAGGCCCTAAGCAACTTAGTGAGACCCTGTCTCCATATAAAAAATAAAAAGGGCTGTGGATGTAGCTCAGTGGTAAAGCAGCCCTATGTTTAATCCCCAGGACAAAAAAACAAAACAAAAAAAAAGAAAGAAAGAAATCTGAGCCTCATTTTCATAATGTGGAAATAGGAATGATACTAATTAAATTCAATGAAAATCAGATTACTCATTTCCTGGGCCTCAGGATATCCTTGGAGGGCAGCAAAGGAGGTGAGGAGCAGGTGTTAACTACTCTACAGGAAGGTGTATCTGCCTGAATGGGCCTTGCTGTTCTGTGGCAAACTGCTAGGCTCTGGTTTATTTGTGAAGAACAAGTTTTTCTTTTTCTTTTTTTTTAAAGAGAGAGAGTCAATTTTATTTTTTCATCATGTTTTTATTCTTCCTCCACTTAGTCGTGGATGTGGTGCTAGGGATTGAACCCAAGTCCGAGTACATGCCAGGCAAGTGCTACTGCTGAGCCACCTCTGCGGCCCATGAAGAACAAGTTTTATTGGAGATTTTTTTTTTCTGTACCAGAGATTGAACCCAAGAGCACTCTACCACGAACCTACATCCCTACCACTTTATTTTTTCTTTTGAGATGCGGTCTTGCGAAGTTGTTAAGCCTGACCTTGAACTTTCGAATCCTCTGCCTTAGTCTCCCAAGTAGCTGGGATTACAAGCATGAGCCATCGCACCCAGTTAAAAATTTAAAGCACCCATCATTCAATGACATACCGAATGGCAAAGGATTTTAGATATTACATTTCATTCTTTAAATCATTCCTCACTTTGCCTTTAAAGACAGAATTTGTCGTTACACTCTTACTGATATCCATTTGCCCCAGTATTTAGCTAAAACCATTGGTGCGAGTGGGCTGTGTAGGATGCTCAGGACTCCAAATCAGAAACTGTCCAGGCCAACAGTTAGGGACGCCTCCCAAGGTCCTGCTTTGCCCCATCTGGACCTTACATCACCTTCTCTCATCAGCATGACTTCAACCTGGAAAGAAACACTCTCTTCTGGGTGGAGGCTGCCCTCCGCGGACCCTGCTCCTACCAGTGCAGAGATCTGGGGACTGCGTCAGCCCCTCCAGCCTGGCTCTTGTTGGTGAGTCCTGAAAACGGGCTGGCAACTGCGCTTGGCACAGTCAAAGAGGGGACTGGACCCCAGGAGCCACCGGAGGGAGGAGAGAACGAGGAAGAAGCCGTCTCTGCCAGCGAGGAAGAGCTGGACCCCTGCAGCCCACAGCCCGGCTCCCCGGCAAGCCCGGGTCCGGGCCACGGCCGCCGCTCCCTGGACGTGCTGCGCAGCGTGAGGTCGGAGCTGGCGGGGGCGCGGCGGCGGCTCTCTGAGAGCCGGCTGGCTTCCTGTCCCCGTGCGCTCCTGCACCGCTTTCGCGGTCATCGGGCGCTGAGCCTGTGCCCCTCACCGCCCCCCGGGCCTGCACCCCAACTCCCCAACGCCCCCACGCTGCCCCCACGGCCCTCGACAGCCGGCGCCATGCCCCCCCTGCGGAGCCACAAGCCCCCGATTGCGGTAAGGACTGCCTGCGCGGCCAGGGCCTCAGCTCCTCCCTCCCGCGCTCCTCCTTCCCAACGTTACCTGCTCCCTCCCGGCCCCCTCGCGCGGTCCTTTGGGACCTTTACCTAGAATATTTTCTGCTCAGAGGCCCCCTTTCGCTCTGTTTCCGCTGTGCCTGCTTTGCCTCTATTGGGGCGCATTTCATACTGATTGCAATTACCCTGTACCTGTTTCCTTGGGTGGAATATGAATTCTTTCAGGGCAGGGATTCATTTTTGTTTCCAGGACTTGTAGCAGCAGATTAATGACTGTCTGTTGAATTGCCTTAATGAAGGAGACAATTCTAAGGCCTCCCACTGGGTGAGCTTTACTGTGGTCTGCGTAAGCCAGAGGCTCAATCAAGGAATAGTCACTGCAGTTACTTCCTGCCAAACACTGGGTTGGAAGAGAGGAGATCCAAACCACAGGACAGAGTTGGCCAAGGGAATATGGACAAGGCCCAGCACTGTACAGCAGAATCAGGCGTTGAAAAACAGGCAGGGCTGCTGCAGGATGGTAAGGCCTCAAGCAGAGGTAGTGACCTGGGAAGAACCCAGAGCAGAAGCAAATTTACAGTGAGGCCAAAGATGCTTCAGCCTTTGTCCCTTCCAAGACCTACTACCCAATTTTGTATCATAAATTGTGTGTCCTTTTTCTTTAAGAAGTCCCCTCCAAGTTGTTTAAGTATCAGACTCCATAAAATCTAGATCCAGAGCAGATGGGGTTGATCAGGAATTGGTAGTAGATAGAAGCACTTGGGCACAGCTTTTTGCCGGGCAGTCAAGCGAGGAGATGCTGCTGAATAAGGCCAAGGTGAAATTAAGTCCCAAAGTCAGAGACTTGAGGGGTCTGTCTTTTCCTACTCACTGGTGTGCGACCTTAGGCAAGTCACTGAAACACTCTGAGCTACCCTTTTCTAGCTAAAAAGTGGGCCAGCAACCTATCCACAGTTGTCTAGAGCAGACAGTAAAGGAGAAGAGGCTCTGTAAGTTGGACAGGCCATGCTCAGGGACCAGATGTTGATGCCACGATGTCGCTTCCATGGTCAAGATTAATTTAACTCTAGCAATAACTGGGGAGGATGGGGCAGATGTTTTGTCAAAGAGGAAACTGAGGCAGAGAGTAGATTTTCAAAGACAAGCGTAGACTCCCCTCTTAAAATTTGAATCTCCACCCTAAAGGTAAAAGGCAGTCCCTAGGGTGGAGTCATGTTAGGGAAATCCAAGAAAGTGGGGACAGGTAGGGAATTCATATGCCCCACATATACTTGGCCCCAGGAGCTAGGGCAGCAGATCTAGAACTTTCCTAGGGAAATGGGACTAGGGCTATGTTCAGGGCTAACAGAGGAGCTCTACCTCGTGGGAAGTGGGTTAGGGATAATGCTGGCCAAATCAACTGAAATGTCTTCAAGTCACCCTCCTTAATCCAGCATTTGCTTGGGTCTCTGAGCACCACAACTGAGGGATTGGTGTGCCCAGTTCCTACTCTGCATTACACTCAAACCCCAGCCCAACTGAACTTAAGGAAAATCTTCCCCTGCTCCCTTCACTAAGGTCCATGGGGTAAAGAACTTCTGAGTAGGGTTCAGATCCCAAATGTACATTGGATCATTAACTTCTCTGAAACTTGATCACAATACTTGTAAAATGAGATTACAGGATGGACTTATCATATTCCTTTCCTTTCCTGTCTTTTTTCTTTTCCTTTTTCTTGAGTTGGGATCTCACTATGTTGCCCAGGCATTTCTGAGCTCAGATGATTATCCTGCCTCAGCCTCCTTAGTAGCTGAGACTACAGGTGTGCACATGGCTACCTATCATATTTCTTTTGCAGGATATTCTAGGTAATAAGTGAAATATTAGTCTTTACGAACAGTTTCTGTATGCCAGGCTCTTTGCTGATCCCTTCATTCATGTTGTCTTATTTAAGCCTCATAACAACCCTGCAAGGTACTTCTGAGATAGCCTCCATTTTACGTATAAGTAAAGTGAGCAGACAGTGGGGAGCTGGAATCTACAGGGCTCTAAGCCCTCCACAGTGCTAGCCCTACACTCTGTGTACAAGGGGGTACACAAAAGCACCTTTAAAAATGTCCAGCCCAGCCAGGTGTCACATCCTCTGGTAACTGACATGCCAGCCTTTCTGTATTTCAGTCCCTCAGCCCATACACCTGCCTGCCACCCCTGAAGGTGACACCCCAGCCTTTCAACCCCCACGGATCACACGCTGATTCTGCAGCTGACTTATTGTCTGCCCTGAGCCAAGAGGAGCAGGACCTCATAGGGCCTGTGATTGCCTTGGGATATCCCCTGGGAAGGGCCATGGAGGCCCTGCAGAAGACAGGAAGGCAGAGCCTGAGCCAGGTGAGTGGGGGACCCGGGACTTAGGGCCTGTGAAGCTGGAGCCAGGTAAGTGGCCATGTGGCTTTGTGTCAGAACCTCAACCTAACAGTAATTATTGGGGTTTGTGAGCAAATCTCTAGCCCCTACTGATACCTGCTCTGCAGGAGTTTATCAGGAATCCGCATGCACACTTGGGGAGTCTCAGTATTCCACTTCTGCCCTGGCCCTTGCCATAAATACAGAAGCTTCAGGTAGTCAAAAATCTTCCTAGAACTGTCTGATAGAACTTTCTCTAATGAGAGCAGTTTTTTGTTTTTGTTTTTTAAAGAGAGACAGGGACAGTGAGAGAGAGTCAGTTTTATTTAGGTCTTAATGGGGCCTTCGTTGCTCCAACACTTAGTTGTGAATGTGGTACTGGGGTTTGAACCCACATCCTCATGCATGCCAGGCAAGTGCCGTAACTGCCAAGCCACCAATCCAGCCCTGAGAGTGGTGTTTTTTATCTGTGTCCAATATAGTAGTCACTAGCCTACTTCATTACTTGAGATGTGGTTAGCATGATTGAGATACTGAACTCTATATTTTCTAAAATTGTAATTAATTTAAATTTAAATCCAAATAGCAACATATGCCTAGTGGCTACCATATTGGAGTTTATTGGAGGGCACAACTCTAACCACTTTCCTCAATGAATAGTTTATCCATATCCACATCCATCTCTCTTTCCACGTCCCTCCATCTGGCCAAGAGGATTTATTGTGCATTTCTTGGGTATATAGATGCAGCTAGGAGCTATAGGGAAAACCAAGGTACATAAAAATCAATGCTATGGGTTACATTTCCAGGAAGCAGTCCAATGAAGTTTTGCATGTAGGATACTTATTAAGGAGGCCCTTAGTATAAGAATTATGTCACTGTATTTGTGTTTTTAGGAATAATATAGGACCCAGAAGAAAGGCAAGAGATCAAAGGATGGGAGGAGGGAGGCAGAGGGATGTGGGGGGGGGGTATTGAACAAATAGTATTGCTGAATTGTGTACATCTAGGAATATATGACAACTAATCCCAATATTATGTAAAACTATAATGTACTAATAATATATATATAAATATGTAAAACTAATATGAAAAATAAAATCTTGCTTTAAAAAAAAAAGAAAAAAGAAAGCCCTTAGGACTAGCTCCTATGGAAGGGAGGGGACAAAACAGAAGTGGCAGAGGAAGAAGTTAAGCTGTAATGTAGTAATGTAGTACCAACAATGGCATTGCCTAGCCCCACAGCTCTGGAGCATCTCTGGGCCCTCAGAGTTACCCTAAGTGAGACTGATGTGGTCGGGCTTCATACCTCTCCCTCAGTCAGTCACTGTACACAGGAAAAGTGTGACTTGAGAGACGTGGATCTTTGCAGCTTAGGCAGTCCCTGAAGTGTGTCTCCTAGCCCTCCCAGCATCTGGGACAATAAGTCCTCCAGCAAAGGGACATTTGGAAGGTGTATTAGAGTCTACCACAGCCAGATTCTGTTCTTTTATAACAAGAGTAGTCGAAACCCAAAGGGTAGCACTCCAAGCTGCTCCAGCTTTTGGAGGCAGATCTTGATTTCCAATAGAGGCCAAGAATGTGAGAGCACTTACAAGGGAGTGAGGACCCCCAAAGTACCTAAAAAGAGCTACTGGTTACAAGGTGACTGGAGCACAAGGGGCATGTGTGAGGCAGGGGTGTTTCTGTCATCTGTTGCTGTGCAACAAACCGCATGAAACTTAGTACCTTAATACAACCACCATTTGTTTGCTCCTGATTCTCAGGGTTGGCAGTTTGGGATTGGACTCAACTAGGTGATCTTCTGCTGATCTCATCTTGGTCTCTCTTGTGGCACAGTCTGGTGACCTAGTTGGGGCTGAATGGCCTAAGACAGGTTTATTCCCAGTTGAGTGGTTGGTGAAAATCGTCAACTGGACCACACATATTCAGCAAGCTAGCCCACTTGGTTCCAAGAGTGAAAGCCAGAAGGCCTCCTGAGGCTTGGGCTGGAATGGTACAATCACTCCCATCTTAATCTATCATAGTCCAGTCCAGATTCAAAGGTGGAAAAATAAACTCCGTCTAGATGGGAAGAACTCCAAAGAATTTATGATCATTCTCACTCTACCACAAGGAGGCTCTAGTGATTAGGAAAGGCTTCACCGAGGTAACACACGTGGAACTGAACTTCTGGCTACATAAGACTTAGCTTTGAAATAAGGAGAAGGGATGATATTGCAAGTAATAGGGACAATGTGAGCAAAGAAACAGGGACAGAAAGGAAGTGTGGGGGAGACTCTGATTCAGCCAGTCCTGCTGGAGGAGGCAGGCTGATGGAAGACGAGCCAGGGAGGGGGAGTTGGGGAAGATTGAGGGTATCTTGAAAACTGGGCTGAGAATTTGAAAAATAACCCAGTAGGCATGCCAGGGAGGGGGAGTTGGGGAAGATTGAGGGTATCTTGAAAACTGGGCTGAGAATTTGAAAAATAACCCAGTAGGCATAAGAGAAGCACAGAGGAATTGTGAGTGGGGACAGGAGGTGTCTGCACCCCTAATGTAATGGGGGCTCTTCAGGGCTGGAAAGCTGGTTGTGGGCAGTTGGCATTTATTCCTTTTTCTCCTCTCTCTTCTCCACCACCTGCAGAGGGCTTGAACACCTTCTTAATCATTCATGACTGCAGAATATTGGATCCCTGAGGTCAGAGACTCAGGTCTGCTCCTGCGGGAGGGAGTAGCAGGCGAGTGATTCTCAAACTGGAGCCAGAAGCAGGATATGCTGCTGCCAAGTTGGGGAAGTGGGGAAATGCTCCTGGTCCCCTTGCCCACCCACTCTTGCTTCTGCTCCACTTTGGGTTCATCAGTCTATGCCCTATCCGGAGGAACATTTCTAACATGGGGACCCACATGTGGCTAAACTGGGTGAGGAAGAGGACTTGCTAACAGATTTTGAACGTTTCTTTGCATTGGTCCTTCATCTGAGAGTGTTTAATTAGGTCTCAGTTCTGCAAAGCTGTTGCTATCCTGAGAACTTTACAGATGAGGAAACTGAGACCGGTGCGGGGTGGGGAGTCAATAACCCAACACCAGGGTTGAGGTCAAGCTGGCCTGATGCTGAATCTCTATTGCACAGTGCTTTTCTCTCCTTTTCTATGTGAGAACCTCCTAGGACAACACCCCGGGATGATCTGAGATTGTTGGCCAAGAAGTTGGCTAGCAGGGCTGAGAAGGGCCAGATCCACTGTGGGGCTCTGACATGCCTCCTCAGTCCTTTTGCATTCTGTGACAAGACTGAGGTCTCAGCCCATCGTTGTGGAGCTCTGGAGATCAGTCAGAGCCAGCATAGGACACTGGCCTCCCAGAGGGTAGGCAGCAAGGATCCCAATGTGTTGGGTTCAGATCCTTCTCCTCTGGAAAGACACTGCAGTAAACCCTTTTTGGCCAAGATAACCAAAAAGTGACCCAGGAGGGAGAACATCAGGTGATGGAGATGGGGCACTTAGAAGAGTCAGAGAGAGAAGAAGAGTTACAAAAGATAAGCTCTGTGCCTCTCTCATTATTCCACAGATTGCCTACTGGCAAGACAGGCCTGAGTGGCATGTATAAGGGTCCATGGGTAAGACCCAGACTTGCTATAGGACCCCAGACACACCTGGCCCCCTTTGGGGGAGTTTCCCTATTTACAGTTTAGTGGAGGGATAAGCATGTATTTGGAATCAATGACTTCTGGAAAACTCAGCCTGGGGTCTGAAGGTCCCATAGGCCCAAAAGCTGACCAAGCAGCAGAATCTTTAAAATGTAGATTCCCAGGCCCTGTCCTGAAGGGCCTCAGTCAATGGATCTGGGACAGACTCAAAGCCTATAATTTTTTTGGCGGGGGGGGAGTACCAGAGGTTGATCCCAGGGGTGCTTAACCACTGAGCCATATCCCCAACCCTTATTTTTTTATTTTAAGACAGGGTCTTGCTAAGTTGTTTAGAGCCTTGCTAAGTTGCTGAGGCTGGCTTTGAGCTTGCATTCCTCCTGCATGAGCATCCTGAGCCACTGGGATTATAGGTGTGCACCACCACGCCTGGACCAGTCTATAATTTTAGAAGCTCTGCAGATGGTCCTGATATGTAGCCTGGTGTGGTGTGGAAGTGGTCAGCTGTCCCTTGGGCCAATGATTCTTTTTTTTTTCTTTGTTTCTCTGACACCTAATTGTGTATGTGGTGCTGGGGTTTGAACCAGGTCCTTGCACATGCCAGGCAAGCACTCTAACCACTGAGCCACTGCTCCAGCCCAAGCCAGTGATTCTTAACCTTGGCTGCACATTAGAATCACCTGGAGAACTATAAATGCATCCCAGTGTCCAGGTTATACCCTGGACCAAATATACCAGAGCCTCTGGTGAGGCCCAGGTACCAGCAATTTTCAAAACTCCCAGGAAGGTTACAATGAGCACCAAGATTGAGAACCATTGCTGTGGCCTGGTCAAGTAATCCTGGAACCCTGGGCAAACTACTTGCCCTGCCTTGACCTGTTTCCTAAACTGTGAAAGGAAGCCTTGGGTGTGTAATTTTCAAACTGTGCTCAGAGCATGGGGCTGGAGCGGTGGCTCAGTAGTTACAGCGCCTGCCTGGCATGCGTGAGGACCCGGGTTAGAACCCCAGCACCACATACACAGCTAGGTGTTGGAAGGACTGAAAAACTAAATAAAATCGATAAATTGATTCTCTTTCTCTCTTAAAAAAAATGTGCTCAGAACAAGGTCCAGGCATCCCACCTCCAGCAGGGACACTGGACTCTTGGGCTCCCATGGCCCCTCGCCTCTGTTTTCTCAGTAAACTCTGATCTTAGCCTGTTATTACTGAAGCCTCCTGTTTTGAAATGAACAGCTCAGCAGCTAAAACAGTTTGAAAACTGTGAGGTTAGATGATTCGTGCTTTCTGTGCCGCTCCAAAGGTCTACAGAAACCTGACCTGTTCCTTCTCCCGTATACTCTTGATTCTTGTGGTCTGGAGTCTTCATTTGATACCTACTCCCTGTAAATCTTGCTTTGATTTGCCTGGCATGGATGTTGTCCTGTGTCTGGTTTATCTCCCCAACTAAGCTGTAAGTTCCTTGAAGGCTAGTTCTTAATTCAATTTATAAACACAGCATATATTTTTTAAATTATTTTTTTAAGAGAGAGAGGGACAGTGAGAGTGAGAGAAAGAGAGAATCAATTTTATTTAGTTTTTCATCTGGTTTTCATTGCTCTGACACTTCGTTGTGTACATGATGCTGGGGTTTGAACCCGCGTCCTCGTGCATGCCAGGCAAGTGCTGTGACTGGTGAGCCACCACTCCAGCCCCTAAATACAGCATATATTTATTGAGCTCCTTGGGCTGCCATGCTGGTACTGGGGACACAATGGTGAACAAAACTGCCCAACCCCTCCCCTTGTGGAGCAAAAAGTGAGTGAATGGGAAAGATAAAGTGAAGCAATTGCAAAGTTGTATGTACTGTGCTAGGGAGCACAGGGTGGTCTGGGAACACCTCAGTGAAGACTGAGGTGTCAGGAGGGCAGTGAGGCTGGCTTTGGTTGGGAGAGCCAGATAGGCAGAGACCTGGAAATTTTTGGAAGGAATTGAGCCGGCCTGTGAACCCTGGTGAGCAGGCAGCACTTTATCTTGAGGGTAAAAGTAGCCCCTGATGACCGATGCAGGGAGTGACTCAAGCAGGTGTTCTGTTTCTGGTGCAGGACCATTAAGGCTCAAGGAGCTCTGATGGCAGAGATATGTCTGGGGTCAGGTGGGTGTGCACAGGTGTGAATGAGTGAGGAGACTTTCACACAAATGGGTGTTCACCCAGGAGTGTGGGCAGGCAGGGGTGGGTGGTACATGTGTGTAAGATTTCCTGGGGGTGGCCCATTGAAGCCTGTCCAGCTCCCAGCTTAGATTCTGTGAACACCCTAGCCCACTCTGACAGCCCTCTTCCTGGATTCCAGCCTCCAAGTAGGGACAGTTGGTGAGGTGAGGTGAGGACCTACTGTCCACCTGTCCCCAGGTCCTCAGAGGAGGCCTCTTTTCCTCTCTGGGTTCATATTGCATGTGGTAGGTTGCCCAGTCTGCCCAATCCTGGGCTCAGGCCGTAATGGGGCTGTTGGGGGCCTGTACACCTCATCTGCTGCCCTTGCCTCTCCTCTTACCATCCTTCGCTCTCTGCCTCCTTCTGGCCCAGTTTCTCAGCTACCTCAGTGCTCATGAAAGGCTGACGCGGCAAGGCTACAAGGAGTCCCTGGTGGATGAGGCCTTGGAGATGTTCCAGTTCTCCGAGAGCCAGGTCAGCTGGGCCTCCTTCCTGGGCCCCAGAGCATGGGAGGGACAGGGTGCGCCAGTTCCCTGAACAGCCTGCAGGCCGAGCCCAGGGAGATGAGCATGGCCAAAGGCAGAAGGCAGAGAGCACCAGGAAAAGCAGGGAGGGCAACTGGAGATAAGAAAGCAGGGGTTTTATTTTATTTAAGTGAATCAACATGACAAATAACCTTGAATGCCAGTCTTTGTCAGGTGAATACCACTTGCCCCCAACTGTACCACCCACCAAAGCACCTGTTCACAGAGGCTGTGGGTGCAACAAAGGTGCTGAGGAGGAGAGGGTCCAGTTTCAAGCCCAGGGTCAGAAGAGGAGGGTGGGCAGAGGCTGTGTGTGTGTGAAACCTCGGTAGTGCTGGGGCACCTGGTGCCAGTGAGCAGCCTCCTCCTGCCCCAGTGCCTGAGCACAGGGAGCTGAGTGAGTGGGAAGGTAGAGGCAAGGCCAGGCCAGAGCTGCTTTCCTTGGCAGAGGAAGAGATTGAGAGCCACGTCCCACAGCACACTTCCTGCACCCAGAGGTACGGGAAAATGGCAGGTGCTGCCCAGGATCAGGCTTTCCTGGCTTAGGGGTCCATAGCTTTCTGGGATGAGGTGCTGTAGGTACTGGGGAGGTGCCCCAGGGTGTAGTTGGGCCTTGCAGGAGCTCAGGACACCCCCCATTCCTCTTCTCAGGCAGGGGAGTTCCTGCGCCTCTGGGAGCAGTTCAGCGACATGGGCTTCCAGCCACACCGGATCAAGGAGGTACTGCTTGTCCATGGCAACCATTGTGAGCAAGCCCTGGAGGAGCTGGTGGCCTGTGCCCAGTGACTGCTGTGATACTCCGCAATGCCTGGGCAACCTGGTTCAGCCTAACTCTATTATTAAAACCAAACAAGACTAACAAAGCCACGCATTATCATCATGTAAACACAAACACTGCCAAGGGTGGGAGTAAATACCAACAAACCGGGTGAAAGAGTTGAAAGCACTGCCTCCTTGCCTCCTGGGAGGCACGGAGGACAAGGAATCATGTTTTTCGTACAAGCCTTGTAAAAATACTTGTGTTTGACTCTTTAAACTGTGTGCATTAATAACTGATTTTGAGAAAATTAAATAAACGATGGTAGTTCTTTTGAGTCCTGTAGGCTCCTGCTTTGATGTGGAAAGAACACCTTAACCATGAGTCAGAAGCCCTGAGTTCTGATTTTGGTTCTGTTGATGTCTGGCTCAAGCAGTTTTTGAGCCTTAGATTCTCAAGGAAAAGGAGAAAGATCTGACCAGGTCAAAATTTTATATTTCCCAGACCCAGCTGCGCTGCTCTCCATAAGGTATTTTGATTCAGAAGGCATAACTTGACAGCCATCAGGAATTTGTTTGGGTTTGTTTTGGGTTTCTTTCTTTCTTTGAGATGGATCTTTCTGTTTTGCCCAGGCTGATTTGGAACTTGAACTCCTGGGCTCCAGTGATCCTCCAGCCTCAGTCACCTGAGTACCTAGGGCTGTAGATGTGCACTATTGTGCCCTGCTTTGTTTTGTTTTATGTAAAAAGCCCTCTGGGGATTCTTGACAATGTAATGGGCCCACAGCTAATGTTTGTGGCCCTCTGGACTAAGACACTAGGCCCTCTTCTGCTCTGACAATCTGGGGATCCTATGTCAATCTTTCCTCTTGGGTGCTGGGGAGGTTAGGACCTTAGTAGCCTCTAATCACTCCAGGCCTATCCTGTGGAGGTCTCCAAGGCTTGAGAGAACCAGTTTCTGGAATGGCCCATAACTTAGGCAAGCAGAGGTCAGAGGCCACGCTGCTCCCCCTGCCCTTCCCAGATGACCTATACAAAGATTTTAGGCAATTACCAAAAAATCCAAACCTCTTGGTCCCATTCCACCCTGCAAATGGGGCTGGGCATGGAGCTGAGGCCTGTGAAAAAACAAACAGAAACTTTGACGTTTCTCAGTTCTCAGGGCTTCAACTTGAGACAGTGTATCTGAATGTGTAACAGGGACACCTGAAGTCCTACACTGCAGAGCTAGAAGCCAGGTCTCCTAAGGTCCATCTTGCCCCTGGATACTTTCCACTAAGCCTCAATGTCTGCCAACTTGAAATAACATTAAAAATATTATTTGGCCTTCAAACTTGCTTTGAATAATGTGTAGGCAATGCAAAAATATTTGAGAAAATTTGTAAAATGCATAAAGTTGGTCATGTGTCTGTTGCCCAAAATAGAACAACACTTGGAAAAGACAGTAGTTCAAGTTCAATTTCTAAGATGCAAGGTTAGATCCAAAGCTATTTATATTCTGATTAAGTGAACCTGGCCTCAGTCCATCACTTTATTAAGTCCCCTGGATTAGAGGTAACCAGTTGGTGGGTCTGACCCGTGCCACTACTCCCATCCTTCTTCCACCTGTCCCAAACTTTTCTATCCCTAGAAAAATTATTGCTCGATTAGAAGTGATATGACAATGGGCAAATCGTTAGTTTAAAATAATGGTTAAGAGATAGAATAATATAGTTATAAGTAATTAGGAGCATGGACTCTGAAGTCACATCTAAGCTGAATTAGCCTTACCACTAACTTCTTTGTGCCTCAGTTTCTTATTCATAAAATATAGATACTGAAACTTTCCAATTCTGAATGGGATAGTAGCACAGAAACTTGTGAAGGGTATCTACTGGTTACTTATTTATGCCCTTCCTCATTCTGTAATCTCTGATTCTCCTTCTTGTTTTGGTTAACAAGCCTCCAGCTACTGTGGTTTGGATCTTAAATGTCCCTCAATCTTATGTGTTGAAGACTTGGTTCCCAGCTGATGTACTACTGGGAGGTGGTGGGACCTTTAAGAGGTGGGGCCTAGAGGAAGGCAGTTAGGTCATTGTGGAAGTGCTCCTGGATGGGATGTTGGGGCCCTCTTCCTCTCCCTCTCCCTTTCCCTTTCTGCTCGGCCACCATGAGGTGAGTGCTCTACACATGGTGTTCCACGATATTCTGCCACAGGTCCCAAAATAACAGCCAAGTGACCCTGGACTAAAACCTCTAAAACCATGTGTCAGAATAAACCTTTCCTCCACTTGATTTTCTTAGATAGTTTTTCACAGCAACAGAGGACTAACACACCAGTATTTATATTCAAACTCAGAACACCTGGGAAAACCTCTTCCCCAGTGACACAGCTCTGGCCAGCAGGGTTGAAGAAGGTGAGTGGAGCAGAAGATTCTGGAAGTTCCCCTCGGAGAAGAGCAGTCTGTTTGGGTAATACTGAGAGTCAGGTGGCACCTGAAACAGCAGCAGGTGACACACTCAAGCACCCGAAAGCAGGCTCTGGACCAGGTGACCCCTTGGAGAGGGCAGGAGGATGGTAGAGTCCCTGCTCCAGGTAGCAAACCAAGTCTGTCCCAAGTATGCAGGATGAAGCAAATTCTGTCTTGGTTCTTGCTCTCCCTTCATCCCCTTATGCTGTGTCTCCTGTGTCCCTATCATGTTTCCTTGGAGACCCAGTGCCATCTGGTTGAAGAAGACCCCTGACTCTGACAGGAGGGATGACTCATAAACATTTCAGGCTAAGGTCTCTTTGTGTGTTCCCTTCCCAGGGAAACCTGCCCGTGCCCTTTGTGATTGACCCTTGCTGCCTCCTCAGAAGACTCCTAATGGTTACATTGGGCCTGCCTGGCTAATCCAACATGACCTGCCATCTAAAGACCCTTAAGTTAATCACGTCTGCAAAGTCCTTGTTCCCATGTAAGGTAACATAATCACAGGTTTTAAGAATTAGAATGTGCACATCTTTGGGGGCCATTCCATCCTGCTGTTATTTGGGGCAATGCTTATCCCCAAATAATAAATGGCCAATAGTAGGATTTATGGCAATCACATAAGGGAGATTTGTTGTGATTTGTGTTTGTACTATGCTGGGGACATTTCTATTTTGGAATGGAACGACAGCAAAGTGGTCCTTCTGTGTGATCTGAGTTTCTACTTCTACTTGCCAGTGGGTGATGCTGCAGCCAGAGGTCAGGGCCCAGGCAAGGCTGGCCCTCAGTGGCAGGCTCCTCTCTCGCCTCAGGAGCTTTGCTGCTGCTCCTTCTTTAGCCTCCTGAGTTAACCTTCTTCAGCTAACAGCACTCTCCTGGCTAAAGGCTGCAGGAGCCTTTCTGCTCTGCACCTCCACTCCAGGAGTGATGGGAGGGGCACACCCCCAGCTCTCAGATGGCCTCCAAGGATCAAGTGGAGAACTCAGGAACCCCTGGCCTTTTCTGGGACCCTCCTCCCCTCTCAACCTCTTCCTTACACGCACACCACACCCCTGACTGCTAGCCGCCCTGTCCTCCTGACTTACCTGGCAATTAGAGAATTCCTTTGCTGACCTTTGCAGGGAATACTCTTTGCCTTTTAAAAGAGAACTTTGGGGAGAAGACAATGCTTACTTCAGAATAGTGGCTCAGAAACTTGAGTTTTAGGCATGGTGAAAGCTGCCAAAGGGAGCTGCTCATCCCGCTTGACCAGTCTTTCTGCCCTGTGTAAGACAGGAGGACTTGGGGCTTTAGGGAGCTCAGGGAAGAAATGTTTTCTAATGAGGGGTGGGGAAGGCTTCCAGAGCCCTTCCCTCAGGACTGGCCCCTCGGGCACACACCCCGTCTCACCCTCATAACTGAGGACTAGGGCTTTGTTTCCATACTTGCTGGGGAACACTTAACCAGCACTCTCTCAGAAATGTCCCTCTCTTTGTCTCTCTGCTGTTCTCAGGCGGAGTGACACCCTGCCACAGGTACTATTTGGGTGCGTGATTCATGCTGGTCCTGAGCAGGGCAAGAATGGATCATTCCGCTCCCCTCCTGGGCACAGCTCAGTCAGCCACTTGTAAAGCATCTACACTAGCCCCTCTGAGAAGGACAGCCAGCATTCCAGCAGCTACAAACAGTGAAGCTAAGAGCCAAAACTACCACCAAAGAACCATTCATTTGCTGATTCTGCTGCCCCACAAAACTTTATTGCATAGCACACCATCTGGGCTCGCAGCAGGGGAAGTGGGACAACACTTGGAAAATGGCCTCTGCCCAGAGCAGGCTTCCCAGGGCCAGGCTGGCGGTGGGTCAGTGTGGCCACTCCACGTGAGCAGGTCCGTGCCTGCGCTGGTGATGATGGCAGTGAGGGCAGGACAGGCAAGCTCTGGCCCAACTTTGCAAGTTCCCCTGTGGAACTGGATCCTGGCCAGGCACCCCTGCTGGCTGTACACCCAACACAGTGGTGGGGTACCCAGCCCAGCCTCCCTAGCTCTTGATGGTGGCCCTCCCTCCTGCCCATTCTCCTCCTGAACCTGTCCTTATAAGGCCACCCATTCAAGAGACATGTATTCTGTGTCCTCTGGGCAGCTGCCCACGTGACGTCATCTGCTGTTTTACTGCTGGAGACTTTTAACCTGAGGTTTTATTTTTTATCATTAAGAAAATGCTTCCAGATTGAGCAAAGACATTAACTGGGTGTCAGATGAGGGCAGAAGGAGGGAAGCCAAGGGCCCTGGAGAGCCAGGGACCCAGAACAGACCAGCCTGGGCGTATGGTATAACCACAGATTCCAGATACCCCCAACAGCCCTACTATTCCAAGAGCTTCAGCAAGCCTTGTGTGCTGGCCACTGCCCTTTCATCTATTTTTTTGTTTGCTTTTGTTTTTCCTCCATACAGCTGCGTATGTGGTACTGTGGATTGAACCAAGGTCCTCACATATGCCAGGCAAGTGCTCCAAGGGCCAAACCACCTCTCTAGCCCCTGACCACTGCCCTTTGTTCTTAAGTAACACCCAATATACTTGGGAGAATGCCCCCTCCCCCAGAGGCATCCTAGTTGTCCTATCATACCCAGATCAGGGACAGCCACATGTCATCCACACAGGGCCAGTCGGCCTTGGCCTGTAACCTCGGAACTTTGGAGGGCGCTTGTTCTGGCTGCGTCCAGGGTGGATGTAGCTCCTGCAGTCCTAGAGTCTATAGCCGCTGGACTCCACCCTTCCCCAGCAGGTGCCCTGGCCTCTCCAGGGAGCCGAGCACCCAAAGTCCTTCCAATCAGATTCTGTTCTCCTTAACTTAGCCAAAGGGGGTTCTGCCTGCTGACAACTAAAACTCCTTCCGAATGCTGTGAAAGAACAGGAGCAGAGGCAGCAACCAAATGGGGCAGAGTACATCCTGTCTCCTGGGAACCTAGGGAAGGTCTAAACTGGGAAGGTTGGGCCCAAGCTGTCAGCAAAGGTGTGGTCCTGGGCCCTTCCTTCTTCCTACTGCAGGCCCTGGGGACAGGGACTGACCCTGGCAGTCTCCTTGCCCCTCAACCTGACACATCTTGTGGCTAGAGAAGAGTGGGGAAACCCAGAAAAGTCACCCCTTTGAGGAGTGGCCCATGTTGAAGGAAACTGACTTCCAAAGAGGTTTCACCAAATTCCCAGATGAAGGAGCTACCAGAAAGTGTGAAGTGAAGCTCTGGGTACTTAGGATGACACCATCAGCAAGGTGATTTTAGGGAATGATGGCAGCCACCCACATTCCTTTGTGGCCAGCTCTCAGAGCCTGGAGGGACCAGTTGGTTGAGACTGGGATGAAGAAGAGATCCTCCTAGTGCCCATGGAAGGGAGGGAGGGCCAAGCTGTCTGGCGTGCCCCTTGGGAACACATGGCACATTTTGCATGGTAGCAGAGTGGAGCAGGGACAAGCCTGGGTGATGCCCCTGAGCAGGTCAGAAGCGGTAGCCACATTCTGTGTGGTGCAGCAGGCCGAGCTGAGGAGTTAGTAAGTGCTGCTGGTCAGGAAAGTCACCATCCCTTCCCCTATGATGAGTTTTTCTCTGTCATCCCAACCTGACATATGAGGGCAAAGTGGCCAAAGAGATAGCCTAGGGCAGTCCAGAGCTGTTGCAGGGGGAGAAGGGTTCAAGGTAGGAAGTTGAAACTAAGAAACATTTTGAGCTCTTTAGGGGTGCAGGGCCCTCAGTGACAGGCCACACTTCATCTGTATCTTCACTCACAGCCCGGGTGAGACGACAAGGCCCTGCCCCCATCTCACACACCTCTTCCTCCATCTCCACCAAAAGGAGCACTGCCCAGCATCCCTAAGGCAGTGTAGGGGCCAGAGGTTACATTCTAGAGACAGTGCCCTAACAGGATAAATGGCAGGCCAAAGCCCTTCTTTGGGACTCCCATTCGTTGCCATGTAATCAGCAATTGCCTTCTCCATTTGAAGGCAGACCAATTGCTGTTGCCAAAAAAACCACAGCCCTTGCCTGAGAGGAGAGACTTTTCTGGTTTACTGACACTGGGGGCCAGGCACAGTTTGTCCTAAGCTCTTTCTGTGTGCTATCTTACCCTCCCAGTATTCCTTTGAGTTTAGGTACTGTTGTGCGCACTGAGTTTCAGAGAGGTTAAACTGTCCAAGGTCATGTACTCAGAAAGTGCTAGAACTGGATTAGAATCCAGAAAGTCTGAGCTAGCAGCTGGATCATCCCTGCCACTACACTGGCTCCCCTCACATGGGACCCTCACCTGGTCCCATAGCAAATGTGGGCATCTTACAAATATCCTGTCATTTTTAATGACAGACACCAGGCGGGCTCCAAGAGGTGATACAACCAGCCCAATGTCACCTAGCAAATGGGTGACAGGGCTAGACCTGGAGAATGGGTTTCCAGAGCTCTCACTGTGGACCTTGCGGGACCCCTTGGTTCTACTTGGCAATGATCAGGACTGGCCAGGGCAGTAGCCAGGCCCTACCTAGGGGGTGGTGCTTTAGGCCTGCCTGGGCCCTCACCTGGGAGGGGATGGCAGAAGCTGTATACCCTGGAGCTTGTACATATGGTTTTGTCTCCATTCCAGCCAGTCTTCAGTGAGCTTCTAAAGGTCATTTTCCCCCCTCAAAGTCAAGGCCCCAGCTTCTGGTCACAGAGGTACCACCCTGCCTGTAAGACATTCCTTCCTCTGGTTCCCTTCACTGTCTAATCAGGCCAAGGCACGGAGATGGACATTTTCCAGTATCCTTTACTGTGCCCAAGCCAAGCCACTGAGTCACAAATGCCCAGAGAGAGAGAGAGAGAGGGCCGGAGGGGATAGGGCACACATCCAGCAGGCTGCTGCCAGGAAAGAGATGACACACTCAAATTGGATCCTCAGAGGAAAGTTGAGGAACGAGGCTGTTCACAGAGGCAGAGGGGCCGCTCCAGGGACTGCAGGCTAGAGACAGCCTCTCCTAGGACTGAAGGAGGGAAGGGGTGGCCACCCCAGGCTGGGACTGAGAGGACTGCATAGAAAGGGCCACCTGGCAGGTCCGATGACTGGGTCAGTGGAAGCCACACAGGGAGGGAGCTGGGATACCAGTCCCCTGACCTCACACTTCCCCTCTGCCACCACCCCCGCTAGGGCTCCTGTGGGACCCCTGGTCTTTTCCACTCAAAAACGTGCTGTGGCTCCCCATTTCCTGTAGAATAAAGCCCAAGTTCTCCAGCTGGGCATTCAAGCCTCCCCACACTCAGGCCCCAACCCACCTCTTTGGCCTCACAACAGCAGGGGGATCTCGTGATCTGCACATTTTATAAAGACACCGTTTGCCCAGTTCACACAGCAGGCAAGGGCTGGAGCTGGAACAGGAACTACGCTTAACAGTCTGAGCACAAAATACAGACTTCAAGCCTGTGCTCCATTCACTGGGCCTGCCCTTCCTCACAGCAAGAATCTCAATCAAGAATGGAGGGAAAGGTGTGAAGAAGCAGCAGGAGAGAGGAGGATGGGAGGGAAAGATCACATATGCTGATGGATAAATTCTCATTTCACCCATGCATCAACCCTTTGGGGTAGGAATTAGGATTGAGAGCCTTCAATTTCCAAGAAGTTAAGGAGCTTACCCAAAGTCAAACAGCAGTCACTGTCAGTCAACATTTGACTCCAAAACCAGCTGGCTGTCAGGTAAGCAGAGTTGTCCCCACTCTGCAGACCCTTGTTTCTACTCCAACCCAGTGCTGGCACCCTCTCTGAGCACCTGCAATTCTCTCTGCTAATTAGCACTCTGGAGTTAGGATATCATTAGAAAACTCCAGTTAGAATCAAAATATGTTACCTGAGAACCATATTGCCAGTCTCAGAATTGGCAAAACTGTGAGTGAGTGTGTGTGTGTGTGTGTGTGTGTGTGTGTGCACGCACGTGCTTTGAAGGGCCCAAGTGCCCAAATACCACCAACTCCTTTGTCTTTCTTTACAGAATCAAAGTAAAATGCTGAAAGAAAGAGAGAGAGAGACAAAACGGGTGAGTTTTACTAGATAAAATAAAGATAGAAGTGTGGAGTGAGAGCCGGCAGGCCTGATGGGTCATGGTGGAAACCTCCCTCCTTGGTCTCCTGGCAGGCAACACAAGAGCTTGGCATAGTATGAGGAGAAGAGGATTCTAGAGATGTAGGATTTAGCCCAGGGTGGTCCTCTGCTCTGCTGTGTGCCCCCAAGAAAGTTGCTTGGTTTCCTTTGACCTCATATTCCTCCCCTGTGGAAAAGAGAGGGGTCAGACTAGATGTTTATACCCTGCACGAGACCTTGCCACTCAACAAAAGGCCCCCTTTACCTTTCTTAATTGCTGAGCACCAGAGGGAGGGGCTCCCTCTTTTTATGCTTCCCTGTTCCAGCTGAGGGCTGTAGAGAACCCTGCTGGGTGGAGACCTCCTCCACCAGGTCCCCTGTCCCATGTCCATGATCAGCAAACTTAGAAGTGTCTCGTCTTCTGACAGCTGTGTCTCCCACCAGCAGTTAATTTTCTGCTGTTTCTGAGAAGTGACAGCAACTTGAAGCAAAGCAATTAGGATGAAAAAGAGGCCCAGCTGCTTGGGGCCAAAGGAAAATAAACAGACAGGCCCTGTGTGTACTCCACTGCCAAGAGAAGCAATTCTTCATGGGATGATTAGCATTTCCAATCCTAGCTTCTTCCCCTCCCTTGGAAGAAGAAAAGTGACCCATGAGCTGCTGCTATTCTCAGATCCCCTTCTTCCCAGAATGTTCTAAGGATTTGCCAGCTCGCTCCTCATGAAAGTCTTCCCTGGCCACCTGCCCTCTGGGCTCTGCCAGAAATGGTACCCCTCCCTTCTGAAATCTGATTCTTGTTCCCCTCCTGTGGGTTTTTTCCCTTGATTGATCAATGGACTCATTCATTCTTTCTTTCAGCAGACATAAATTGGACTCCATTTGTTCATTCATTCATCTGACAAAAGTTTAAGCCCTACTATGTTCTAGTCACTGTTTTAGGTCCTGATATTTCAGCAGTGAACAAAACAAAAACAAATCTCTGCCCTTGGACCAGGGACTTGATCTAGCATGCATTTGCCCCTGGGTTTGATCCCTAGCACTGAAAAAACAGAAAACAATTCTGCCCTCCTGGAACTCAAACTTTAGTAGGAGAAAATAGACAATAAATAAGTGAAAATAGATAATAAATAAGCGAAGATGATGATAAATGTTATGAAAGAAAATAATCAGTAAAGGAAATAGGGGGACTGGACAGGTGACTCAGTGGCAGAGTGCTTGCCTGGCAAGGTTGAGGACCTAGGGTCAATCTGTAGCACTGCACACACAAAAAAAGAAAGAATAAACAAAAATTAACTTTCTTTCTCTCTCTCTCTCTCCCTCTCTGTTAAAAAAAAGGTGGGGGAAGGGGTGTTGAGAAAGGGGAGGTAGATTTTAAGTAGGAGGTCAGGAGAGGCCTAAGAATCAAAGTGACATCTGAGCAAAGACCTGCAAGAAGTGGGGAATGAGCCAGGTGGCTTAGTGAGGGGCTAGGCAGAGGGACACCATTCAATGACCCAGAGCTGGGAGCATACCTGATATTTGAAGAAAACCAGTGAGGTCAGGGGGAAAGTGATGAAAGATGAAGCTGGGGAGGAAATGGGGTAGGGATATCCTGAAAGAGCTTTGGCTTTCACGGTAGCGGACAGGGAGCAGCCCAAGGGTTCTGCGTGGAGGAGCAATGTGTCCGACCAGCATCTGTTAGGATGGCGCAGGCTGCCATGGGAACAGGCTGAAGGGAGGCGATCAGAAGCAGGCCAGAGTGGGAGGAGTGTGGGAATGCCTAACTTCTCCTTCTGCCTCTGTCAGGCAGCTACATAAACAAAGCAGGGTAATCTCTAGGGAGAGGAAAGCTTGGGGTGCAGGGCAAGCAGAGTCAAGGTCAAGGGAAAAAAACATGTGGAAGATTGGAGAGAGTGCCAGAAAGTCATTCTGCAGTGTGGTGCAGAGGGTCAGGAAAATGTTCCCTATTGCTTTAAGCTGTGTGTAGGGTGTGTGTGTGTGTATGTGTGTGAGCGCGCGCACGTGTGCCTATCTGCCTGGAAGGATAGATATTTCAGTTGCCTCTGAGCTGGGTCTCTGTAATTTGCCTACCTGTACCTGGTTTGTGTCCCCACACACTTCACAGTGGTCAAGTCTTGATGCTACGGTATGAGAGGCTGAGAATCCCTAGTTCTGGGTTTGAGTTCCCACTCTTTCACTTAACTGGCTATGTACTTTGGGTGAATCATGCTGGCTTTCACTGGTTTACTCACCTGCAAAACAGTTGTGACCATCCCTGCCAAGGGGGGTGGGCAGATACTAGCTATGGGTGGAACCACAGAGCCTTAATTCTAAGGACTCCTGAGCCAAAAAAGGAGTGGGGCTAGGTTATGAAAGCCTCTCCCACACTTCCTGAGAGGGAAGGAGTATCTGGCCTTAGCCAGTCATGGAAACCCTCTTGAAGTGGGACATTAGTTTCCTGGCTAGATCCTACGGCAAGAGAACCCAGGAAAGGGAGGAGAAAGGGCTGGATTCAAGGGAACTGATGAACCTAGAAAAGAAGTGGGGATGCAGAGAAAAGGGTGAAAGGGAAAGGATGTTAAAGGATGTCCAGGGGTTGGGGATTTAGCTCAGTGGCAGAGAGTTTGCCTAGCACACTCAAGGCCCGAGTTCAGTCCTCAGCCCTGAAAAACAAACAAACCAACCAACCAACCAATCAAAAAAGAAATAGCCTGTCCATCTCAGCTAAGCAGAGATGCAGCACAGAAGACAAGCATACAGCCCTGGGTTCAAGTTAGGTTCTGTCACATACTAGCTGTGCCTCTTTCAGTCATGTGACCTTGGGTTTTTTTCTTTAAAAGGAGCAGGAGTCCCATACAGCTTCCTACCCTTCCAATTCTTAAGTACTTAAGCGATTGAACTGTGGGAAGTTTCTGTATGAATACAACGGAAAAGACAGCACAGAAAGGCTGCTCTGAGTAAAGGGACAACCAAATTTGGGGAGCTAGATGAGCTGCTGGAAGTGCAGCCACACAGAGTTCTGTGTGTCCATCAGCCTGAGAGCTGATGGACAGGAATCTCTAAGTCACACATCTCACACGTTCAGCACTGGTCAGAAGAGGAAAGTGCTCTGTGCTGTTAAGAAAAATTATCGGGCTGGAGTGGTGGCTCAGTGATTACAGCACTTGCCCAGCATGTGCAAGTCCACGCGTTCAAACCCCAGCACCCACGTACACAACTGTCAGAGCAATGAAAGCCATGTGAAAAACTCAATAAAAATTGATTCTCTCTCTCTCTCTCTCTCTCTCACTGTCCTTCTCTCTTAAAAAAAGAAAAAAGAAAAAAATTATCCATAGCTTGGAAAAATGCCAAAGAAGGACTGCAGGTCCTTCGATGTCACTCTGGGACAATGCTGAACAGTTAAGTGCTATTTAATTACCAAAAGGGATGTACCTTTGTTTTAATAATTTACTATGGATTAGAGTTCAGATCTTGTGAAGTCCTTTACTAACATGTGGATGCCCGAACAAACATGTATGTGCATGTAGGTGAAGATGCAAAGGATTTTTTTCCAGGAGCCACAAAAATGATGATTTTATTGCCCCATAAGACATTAACCAGTTGCATCTCTAACTTAACAAACTTATTTCAGTATGTCTTTGCCAACTAAATACACAAATCTCTTGTCTCTCAAATACTCTTTTCAACCAGCTTTGCATTCTTTTGGCTCCCTTATCAGTGAGATAAATAAATTGTTGAAATATGATTTTTAAAATATACTTTGTCGGGGCTGGAGCAGTGGCTCAGTGGTTACGGTGCTTGCCTGGCATGTGCAAGTACGCAAGTTCAAACCCCAGTACCACGTACACAACCAAGTGTCCGAGGAATGAAAGTTGCATGAAAAACTAAATAAAAAATGCCTCTCTCTCTCTCTCTCTCTCTCTCACTGTCCCCTCTTTCTTTAAAAAAATAAATAAAATAAAATATACTTTGGGGGAATCACAAGTGAGGAACTCTGCTGTGTTGTGTGGAGTAGGGGCAGTCTTCCAGCTTTTGAGCTTTACATATCTCATCTGCCTCACAGAGAGGGTACCAATTTCCAGGACTGGTGGAAGATGAATGTGAAAGGACTTTGCAAAGCATTCACAGGATGCAAAAGTCAGGTTTATTGTTGAGACTCATCAGACTAGGCTGTTCCAGGGTTGGAAGGTCCGGGGCTTCTGAGGATAGCATTCTCCAGGCTTGGAACATAGGTCAGGGAAAGAAGCAGTGAGAGGCAGCCTCCACGTCCAGAAGGTGCCATGCCAATGCTGTATTCGCCACTTCTGATGAGGCCAGGATTTCCTATGGTCCTCAGGTCCCGGATGATGGAGACCATTCAGGACCACTCAGAGAAGTCTGCCCAAGTTCAGGGACAGGTTAAAGGGCTGGGCAGGAATCTGCCTAGAAGCTAGGGCTGGGTATTCATCTATCAACACAAGCCAACCGTCCTAACTAATGGACCCTACAGCCTGGGTTCTTGCAAGTGGGGAAGTGCCCTAGTTCAGTTGTAAACACAGGACACACACACATGCACATGTGCGCGCACACACACACACACACACACTGATGTCATAGCCAGGGGTCCATTGAGCAATGCAGGCAGCCAACATCAGAAAAATGAGGATCTGGATCAGCCAATCCTGCAGAGAGGTGAGTATACAGCTGACAGAGGAAGAGAAGAAGGAGAGGAAGGGAGAAGGTGGAGAAAGGGGAAGAAGAGGGAGAAGAGGAGAAAGGTGTTCTAGGCCCAGGGAACGGCAGGAGCAGAGGCTAGGAGGAGAGAGATGGAACCTGTAGAATGTAGTGGAAGGCATACAACTGAGGAGATAAGGCAGCATTGGGCTCATACCTTGAGTGAAGTCATGGGAGTTAACAGTTCACTGTCCCTGTGGTGATGGCAAAAAAGGGAATTAGCAAGGGGCTTGCACCTGCATGCCCCCCTGATGTTCCATGTCCCCAGAGGGGATTAGGAAACCTTTTCTCCCACAGCTCACTCCTGGCTAGGCTGTTTTATCTGGAACAAGTTGGCCCAATCTCACCCCTTTCCCTAAAATATCTCCATCAACAGCTGCTTCCCTTAAAGACCTGGCTCACAGAGACCGCCCATCTACTCCATCCTTTCCCCAACTCTCTTGAGCTCTCAGTCCCTACAGTCTGAACCTCCCTTTTCAGACACTATCTTGTCTATCTCCTCCTTACAATTTGTGTACTCTCCTCCTTCCTGAAATTATATCTTTTCCCTCTTCTTATTTTTCCTTTCCCTTGCTGATTCCTTCAGTACATCCTTTCATTATATTATGGATAGTTTTTAAAAAAAATGGTGCTTTGTGGATGGAGATAAGTATGTGTAAATCTTTTTCGTTTAACTGTTCTGTCAGGATTGGGTTTTTCTGGGCTAGAGTTTAAGATTTGTGGACCCCCTGCCTCGCAACTAAAGCTCTCATTAGGCCTAGCACTGTGTTGGGCAAATGTTAGGTGTCTAATTTGTGCCTATGGTTGGTAGTTTGGTTAACATCACTTAATCCTTTCCTAGCTGGCCTTCAGATACAAGCCTGGATTATTCAAATCCTAACCCTTCTACCCCTTTCACAGACATCAGACCCACCAGCTCTTAGCAGATTCCAAGGGATTTGAGGGCTCAGGCCCCAGTATCACTGTTGCTCCCTGAGCATCTTGAGCATGTTCACATCACCAGAAGGCACAGACTTGAGTGTCTCAATAGGAAACAAGAAATTCCCAGCTGCTGGTAAACCAGTGTCACACACTCAGCCCCGGCTCAGGGAAGACTCAGGGCGTCCTCTCCTATCGCCAGCTCAGGGCTCACAGTTCTGGCAACGCTGTGGCTACCGGCCCGGGAGGGCCTGGGGGCAGCCTCAGGAGAAAGGTCTGCAAGGAGCCAGGCCGAGGAAAGCCGGCCTTCTCCCTGAGCTGCCGCCAGGTGCCGTCCTCCTCGATGGCGTAGAGCAGCGTGACTACGCGGTTGACAGTATATACGGTGTCGCCGCGCACTACCGCAGTGAAGAGCGCTCCCTTGCTGTTGACGAACTGGCCAGGTAGCGCTGTCCACTGGCCTGTGGTCAAGTTGAGGCAGTCGATGGCGCAGTGCAGGAAGTCGTCAGAAGGTCCGTTGCGCACTACATAGAGACTGTCACGATGGGCCACCATGCAGTGGCCGTAGCTCTGCGTACGCCGCAGCTCGGCCACCGGCAGCCACGCGTCTGTTCGCGCCGCATACTCCACCACCGCAGTGATATCTGCCGGCCGCCACAGGCACACGAAGAGGCGGCCGCGCGCCTGGGCACAGGGCACCCCTGTGGCTGGCTGTGGCAGGTCAGCCATGAAACTCCAGCAGCCCGTGGCTGGGTCGTAGCACTCCACGGAACTTATGGTGGTCCTCTGGAACTCGCCTCCGATGGCGTAAAGGCGGCCGTCAAAGCCAGCCAGTGCTGTGTCGTAGCGTGGCTGATGCGGGCTGGGGAACTCGCGCCACAAGCCTCCGTCGGGGTCGTAGCAGAAACCCAGATCCAGCACCTCCTTGCTGGCGCCACGCACGCCGCCCACAATATAGAGTTTGTTGCCCAGCGTGGCCACGCCTGCCAGCATTGTGCTGGCCTCCAGAGGCAGCGCGGCCAGCGTGCGCCACACATCCTCCTTCTCGTCTAGGTAGCACATTGTGCGTGACGCGTCCTCCAGGAAGCCAGGCGCAGGAGTGTGAGTGCTCAAGGCCACATAGCTGCTGGGCCGCAGTGTCGCCACGTAGGCGCGGGCCTCGGGCAGCACCAAATCTGCCGCCAGCTCGCGCTCGCCGTCGCGGATGAAGAGCGCGGCGCTGTGGAACACGTCCCTCAGGCCAAAGGCGGCTGCAGCATCGCACAGCAACGTGCAATTGTCCGACGTGAGACTGTGCTCCAGAAAGCGCGCCAGCTCCGGCACCTGCAGGAAGGCGGCGCACTCCACCGCCTGCAGCAACTCATCGTCTGCCGCCAGCGCCGGCCGCTGGCCACGCAGCACCTGCAGCGTGGTGCGGAAGCCACCCGCGCTCAGCGCTCCCAGCCGCACCTCTGCAGCTCGAGCCTCCCGCATGCCAGAGCGGAAGAGGCCGCGGAAGAAGCCACAGTGCTCCACCAGCAGTGCCTGGTCAGCCTGGAAGAGCTGACCTCCCACCCACACCTGAACCGAGACCTCTGGGCCCTGCGGCATGACGAGCCAGAAGGGTGGAGGCTGCCGCGAGGGACGTGGATTCGCTTTGCACCGACTCTGGGGCTACCGCGTACTGGGAAAAAAAAACTTCCCCCAGGGATATAAATACCTCCCTGGCTAAAGATAGTAGGCTCATGTGATGTGGTGGCCTGCAGGCTGGATGGCCACCAGCCCGGAGGGCATCAGGAGACCTGCGTGGTCACCTTCGTAATAGAAATAGTGATAAGAGTGACTGTATACTGAGCATCTTACAGCATGATGGGCATTGCGAAAGTAACTTGCAAAGAAACTGTTTAACTCACCGCGTCGGCTGTGTGACCTCGGTACAAAGCAAGTACCTTAACTCCTTGCTTTTCAGTTTCCTATCTTCAGAATGGGGCCAATAAGCACCCGTGGTGGTGCAGTCCTGTAGACCCGCCTACACGGGCCGAGGCAGCAGGATGGTAATTTAGCAACACCCTGTCCCAAAAGAAAAAAGAAAAAAGGGCTCAGTGGTAGAGAGGCCCTGGGTTTAATCCCCACCCCAAACGCAAATGGGGGGAAAACAATAATAACACCTATTTCATTGTACTGGAAAGATATCTGTGAAGCATTCTGAATGAGGTTCAAATAGTTAAGGTGATTTGTCCAAGGTGTTCAGTTGGAAAGAACAAGAACAGGATAAATATCCAATCCACCCCATGGGCACAGAGCGAGTGGGACAGGAAAGTTGGAGGCAGAGGCAGAAGTTGAGCAAATTGAATGGTCCAGGACCAGAATTCTAATATGGCCTGAGCCTCTGTCCCTGGCTCTGGATTAGCCCAATCTCTTTTTGAACCTCAGTTTCCTTTTGTGAAAAATGGGAACATTTACAACTCTGATTTGCAGGTATACGTCCAATCCTCCCCCTATCTGTGGAAGTAATTTCTGACTTGCCCTGGGAATGGGAAGCTGCTGTCTATTCTCCACTTGCCCAACCCCTTCCTTGCTGTGACTCTGGAACTGGGAAGGAAAATGGCGGGTATTGAAGGCATCATATGCCTGTGGATGGAAAGAATGGCTTCTTGGAATAATAACAGCTAACATTTAAATTGCATTTTTATCTGGCACTGCAATAAGCATTTTACATTAATTTCTATAATCCTTGCAACAATCTGTGAATAGATATTATTTTTCCCATTTAATAGATATTATCTTCTCACTGCTTTTATAGCAACACTGTGAATTTGATAGTATTATTAATGGTCCCATTTCATAGGAGACTGAGTCACCAAGAGGTTTAGTCAAATGGCCAGACCTAGGCAGACCTAGGACTGGAATGCAGCGGGTTTGACTCTAGATTGTGTGCCCCTTACCATGGTGTCACAAGTGCTAGGACTCATGTGGTTCACCACTTTCATTTCCCTGAGGCACAGGGAAAGGAAATTACCCAGGGTCTTGCACCTTGGGTAAGATAGTCCTAGACTTCCTGTTTCCCAGCCTCTGACACTTTTCCCACTGCACAGAACCTTCCTAGGTGATTGGCTAAGACTCTGGATCCTAAAATATGAGGTGAAAGGGGTTCAGTGATTATCTTCTCCTGCCACCTTTTCTGCAGGTGAGCTAATGGTAACTGTCATTTGGGAGATGTTCAGCTGGCCCATCCTCACCTGCAGGTCTCCTTTGGGAGGATGGCATAGCTTACAGTGACCATGTAGGAATTGGGAGGAGGGCAGAGGAGCTTTCCTTAGGACATACTTATGCCTAGACCCTCAAGGATGAATCAACAAATGTGCTTCCCTAGTTAGGAAACTCCCACCTAGTTTGCCCTGTCATAGTGGGACTGGGATGTGGGAACCACTTGTGTGAGCCTGGGAAGCCAGAGGCTGGAGGAGAGAGCCAGAAATATCTCAGACACTTCCCTAGGGACCAGACAGGAAGAGGAGGAGGCAGTGGCGCAGGGGTGGGGGACAGGAGTCTCCATGAATACTATCCCAGGTCCTCTGCCTGCTTCCCTCCTTCCCTGAGATCAAACATTGGCTGAAAGGACCTGGAAGGTACAGGTAGCAGACATGACAATTCCCTCCTGAGGACAACTTGAGGACAAGTGGGCTCTGCAATGTCAGGTCCTTGCTAGTGGGCTTTTTTGTTTTTTAGAGAGAGAGGGACAGTGAGAGAGAGAAAGAGAGAATCAATTTTATCTTAGTTTTTCATATGGCTTTCATTGCTCTGACACTTAGTTCTGTATGTGGTGCTTGGGTTTGAACCCATGCACTAGCACACGCAAGGCAAGCGCTGTAACGGCTGAGCCACCCACCACTCCAGCCCTGCTAGCAGACTTATTAAGAAGGGATACGGTATCTTGACTGTTCCTGTCTCACAGAAGATGAAGGGAGGCTTAAAAATGAGAGGGGCTTTTTCTTGTTATAAAAGAGAATGAGGCTCACTCTCTGCCTCAGCCTGGCTGCCTCTCTTCACTGACACTAGCTCTGCTGCTTTCTATAAGGCTCAAAGGGCAGGGCAGGGGGATTGCTGACCACCCAGGGGTCCAGGTTCCCTCCCAGCTGGCCTGTTCAGACACCTAGTAACTGGCAGCCACACCAGATGGAAGCATTGCTAGCCCTCCTGAGAGCAGGAGGCAGAGGAAGCACAAACCTTTGACTGAAATTTGCTCTCTGCTTGATTTTTCCCCATCCAGCCTCCTTGAATGGGTTGGGGCTCATGCACACACCCAGTTTCCAAGTTCAGCAGCCAGGCAGTGGGGAGGGGTCAACCAAGGTGGGGATCATGGTTCTGAGGCTGGGCTGAGGATCAGCCCTTTCCCCCCACCCCCAGGGCCTCATCTGTTGCCATCTGCAGCTGAAGAGAGTTTCTGCCTCCCAGACACTGAGCGTCCCTCTGGGATTTGGAGAGGACATCCTGGCTGTAGGCAACCCACAGAGTTCCCAGGCCCTGAGTGACCCTGAACTAACCTCCTCTCTACTTTGTACCCCCACACTGTGTGAAGTTGGGGGTGGGGACAAGGAAAGGAGTCTGCAGCAGACTCTGAGCCTTTCTAGAGCACAAAGGCTTGTTCATCTCTGTGTCCACATGATTGGCACACAGTAGGGATCTGTTAAGTGGAATCCCAGGCCCTAACCTAAGGCAGTCACCAGTCTGTTTTGGAAGACATAGCCCTGTTCCAGGAGGACCTTCAGTCTGATGGCAGAGACATAGCTCTTGTCCTGGGAGACAACCCTACCCTACCTCCAGTCTGATGGGGGAAGTCCTGGCTCTTTCCACCTGTGGAGAAGCTTCTGCACAGCGGGTAGTAAGTAGCTTGTACTACCAGGACATGGAGAAGGGTGATCTCTGGACTAGGAGTTAGGATTCCTGCCAGTGCTTTGATGCTGTTCTACCACTGACTTGTAAGAGCTACCCAGCCCCCCCACCCCTACTCCAGGCCTCAGTTCTTCATCTTAGAAAGAATTAGGATCTGATTTCTAAGGTTCTGTACAGCTTTGATGTCTGAATTTAACACTGAGCATATTGTGTCTCCAGGGAAGGCAGTGACATGGTAAAGGGCTTCCAAAAGCTTAGCTTTAGGTGGAATGGTTCCTGGGGATTGGTGGTCTGGAGCTTACTATGACCTGGCATCAGAAAGCCTCACTTGGCCTACGTGCCTGGACCTGTAACATATTCACTCCAGAGACATTTGTTGAGCATTTGCTACATGCTCACTGCTGAGCTTAGTGAACTGCTTGTGCATTTTGGGTGCCTGAGGGTCACCTACGAGAGCTTTGATGGGGTAGGGTAAGAACAGCTGGGCTACTTGACCTAACAAAATTACCTCTCTCTTAGGGTGAAGCATCCAAATTTCCAAATTTCTACTAACTATACTGCTCACTGACTTCTTGGCAGGTGGGTGAGGAGTGTGTGCTATTCATGAAGGTGGAGCGGAGAGAACTATCAGTTGCTTCTTCGGCTTTGGCCAAGCTCTGGGTGAGACACTTTAATGTTATCTCCTATAACCCTTAGTCCTCATATTTTAAAGATTAGAAACCGAGGCCTGCAAAGGCAAAGCAGCTTATTCTAGGGTCTGATGGTAATTGGACTTATTCCGGAGGTCTTTTCAGTCCTCAGTGGGCACCTTGGGTGCTGGACCAGCCCACAGACCAGGAGGCTGAGGATGAGGAAAGGGACTTGGCACTCTTCCTCCCAAGCCTCGGACTTTGAGCACTCAGCTGTCACAGCTGAGAGCCTGAGTGACTAGCAACCAGCTCAACTCTGAACTAAAAGGGAATCAAGAATCATCTCATCCCGTTGTGAAAGTCAGGCTGTAGTCTCCTCTACAACATCTCCTTGAAAAGTTCACCCCTTGATTATTCTCAATGCCAGGGGTTTTACTTCATCCAAGGACGGTCCCAGCTGGTTAGAATTCACCCTCACACTGAGCTCCAGTCTGCCTCTGTGCAGCTCCCACCTTCTTGTTGGTCTGAATTTTAAAGATGAAGAAACTGAGAACAGAAAGACCTTAAATAATTCCCACGCCATTCCCAGCTGGGAAGAAGCAGAGTTCAAGTTTTCAGGGACTGTGTAATCCACAGCTTGCCCCCTCCAGCAGCCCTCCAGGAAGACTGGTTTTCTCCCCAAAGACCCCTTTTGGAAGCAGTCCGTCTTCACAGGACTGTGGTCGGCCCGGGATGTGGCTAGAATTCTTTCTCAACTCCTACAACTAAAAAGAAAACCCTTGGCTACTAGCTGTGCTAGCATTTCTGGCCCGAGGATGTAATCTAAACAAATTCCTCCCAGTACCTTAGAGTTGTTATAACACAGCTGGTTTAGTGTGGTCTCCCCCAAATACAGGCTGAATCAATATGTCCTTTACAGGAAAACTATTTTCCTTCCTGGTTCAAGAGAAGTTATTCCCATCCTGCTCTGACCGTGGACCCTCTGCCTGGTAACCTGGGTTCCCATAGTTTCTTTTGTGGATGGATGGGTAGATTAGCTAACCATCTGGGGGAAGGAGGGTTGTAGTGAGTCTCCCCCTATCCTTCACAACTCTAGCCTGGAGTGTATTCCAAAAGAGTCTCCACAAGGTTCTACAACATCCTCAGGTCTGGAGCCCTGGGCTGATTTTGTCATGCTCTCTTAGACCAGAGTCACATTATGAAACGTTAGATGTATTTTCTGTTCCTTCAGTGAGGACACTGAAGACCAAAGAAGTAAGGTGACTTGTTCAAGGTCATCCAAGGGAAGGGGCTGGCCTTAGATCTAGGTGTCTGTGTTCTTGGTGTAGGACATATTCCCTGTCTCCTGCATGGCCAGGTTTACCCTGAGATTCAAGGGGAGATGACCAGGTGACTCCTACCAAGCTTACCAATTCTAGAACTGCAGGCAGAAGGGGTGCCATTTACACCACAGACCACAAACTCGTGCAACTCATTAAATCCCATCAGTGATGGGAAGCTGAACCCATATTGGCAAGAGAGAAAGACAATGTGTGTGTGTGTGTGTGTGTGAGAGAGAGAGAGAGAGAGAGAAACAATTTTTATTTAGTTAGTTAGGCTTCGTTGTGTACGTGGTGCTGGGGTTTGAACTCGTGTATTCTCGAGTATGCAGGGCAAACGTCTTAACCACTGCGCCACCGCTCCAGCCCCGGCCATGAAGTCTTAGTAAGGGACTCTCTCTCCCTCTTCCTGGGAGCCTGAGTTCTGCTGTGATGCCACTTAGAGCCCCCACACCAAAGAGCAGAGTCGTAGTGGAGTGCCAAGGCTGAACTGACTGACCCACCTAAAGAAAGGGCAAGACGTGGAGTCAACCCGAGGCTCCCTGGAGGAGGAGGCGGGGCCGACGGGGGAACAAAGGAAGGGGGTGGATTTCTTGCTGGTGCGCAGACCGTGGAGGTGGGGAAAGTCCTTCTCTCTTGCCCCCCGCCCCAAGATTTCCTCTCCGGCCTTCGCGGCGAGGTCTGGGGCGCTGAGGAGGGTGACGGCGCCCGGGTCCTCGAGGCTGAGCCGGCGGTGGGGGCGCGGCCGGGATGAGCGCGCCCCGCGGGGAGCTCCCGGGGCCCTTGGAAGGAGTTTGGCAGGGACTGCAGCTGGTGGCTCCGCGGTTGCGGCGCTTGCCTGGCTGGCGCAGGGACCGGGTTTGATCCCCAGCACCACGTACACAACGAAGTGTCGGAGCCACGAAAGCCACATGAAAAACTAAAAACAAAACGGATTCGCTCTCTCTCCCTCTCACTGTCCCCCTCTCCCTCTCTCTCTCTCTTAAAAAAAAAAAAAAAAAAAAAAAAAAAAAAAAAAAAAAAGAACTTGGCGGCGCTCGGGCGCCCCGCCCGCCGGCCCCACGGCCCCTCCTCCGCGCCGGGCCGGCCCCGCCGGGGGAACCGAGCCGCCAGCGCTCGGCTCGGGGCCGGGGCGGACACCGACGGCGACCGCCCGAGGGTGCCAGGGCGTCGGCTCCCGAGGGCCCTGACCGGCGGGCGCGCTGCTCGGGGCCCGTCGGCCCAAGACACGTGTCGCTCTCTGCAGTGTCGCCATGTCCTCGGTGTTCGGAAAGCCCCGCGCGGGCAGCGGGCTGCAGAGCGCGCCCCTCGAGGTCAACCTGGCCATCCTGGGGCACCGCGGGGCGGGCAAGTCCGGTGAGTGGCGCCGGGTAGGGGAGCCGAGGGATGGGAACCCAAGGTGGCAACACGGCGCTGTGGACTTCGGGATGGGTTGGTCCACCGGCTTTGGGGGCTTCCTTTCCCAGGAGGGTTGCGTGAGACCTTGTGTTTTTCTTCTTTGCCTCAATTTCTCTGCTTTTTCGGCTTTGTATTCAGCCCCTGTATCTCATTCATCTGCCTTCTGCTCCTTAGCTGTCTTCTCTTTGTGTCGCTCCTCCAAGTCTGTGACCCTCTGCTACCTGCCACCACCTCTCTCTCCCAGCCTCTCCCACCACCTCCCTACTCCCTTGCGGTCCCCATCCCACCCCAGCCCCATCCTCTCTCCCTGGGGCCAGCAGCCAGTCTTGCTTGGTGAGTGTCACCAAAGAGACCTGATGAGTGGTGGCCTCCAGCCCAAGGGGCCCTCATAGAAGGGAGTTGGTAGAACTCTCTGGCTATCGAGATTTCCCACTCCCCATCCCAGTTCCTTGGGATTCTGAGACAAACTGCACATTCATACCAAGTGTATTTGTTTCAAGCTAGACCTCTCTTGTAACTTTCTGGAAATAACACTGGACTGTGGTCCTGGGTGCCAGGGACTTGTTGATGAACCAAGATCACTTGGGCTACCATTGCTAAACCCTGCCTTCACTATTTCAGGCAGCTGTCACCATAGGCAAAGACCTCCGAAAAAGGGTTTACCCCTCTGCATGCCACTTTAAGTCCCAGACAGCTGAAAGTGGAGGGGCAGAGAGGGGCTTCTCTGCTGGCTGTTTGTCCTTACAACTATTAGGTGACTGGCCAGCCCGAGCTCAGTATGCTGTGGGCTTCCCTCCCCAGAGTGTTCTTTGAGACTCATTGGGAGTGTTACTCTAACCCCCCTGGCTTAAAGAGGGCACTCAGAATCTGGTGGTCCAACAGAAAAGTTTTGCCTTTGCCTCTTTGAATTAGCTTGTTATTCCAGAACACTGACACTGTATAGTTTAGCCAGTGACTGAATGAAGGAATTTCCTCTTTTTGTTGTTGTTTTTTTTCGTTGTTGTTGTTTTGTTTTGTTTTTTGTTTTTGTTTTTGTTTTTTTGAGAGAGAGAAAATCAATTTTATTTAATTTTTCATGTGGCCTTCATTGCTCCGACACTCTGTTGTGTACATGGTGCTGGGGTTCGAACCCACGTTCTCAGGCATGCCACGCAAGTGCAGCTTGCACTTGCACGACTACTCCAGCCCCGGAATTTACATTTTTAAAATAAGTATCCCCTGGGTATTAGATTCCAAACGGACACTCTTAGGAATCCTAGGAAAGAATTTTAAGGATTTTCTTGACAATATCACATTACTCTTTAAGAGCCCAGTGTAGCATACTCTTTAACTCTCCCCCACCCGAGAAGCCAAATAATACTTATGGAACTATTTAATTCTGGAAAATTCTCAATTTTATATATAGAGAGACATTTATATCTGTTCTAGGGGGAAAATATAGAAGAATCAAGAGAATGGGGTGTGGGCAATGTTGGGGTGATTCTGGTCTAAGATAAAATGCGTAATATTGTTACTTTATATGCTGATGATTGTACAACAACTCCTCAATTTAAAAAGAAAAAAAGTCCAGTGTAATGATTGAATGACCCTTGCCTTTTATGTAGCTAAACTCAACAAAATCAGAAACCTGTAGATGCACTCCACCAGGGAGAACTTCATTCTAGAGCTTTACATTCTGCTGAGATACCCATGAGGAGTGAGGAGGCCCTAGAGAGAGCCAAGAGGTGTGTAGGGTGGGCTCTGGAGTGTTAACTCAGGACAGAATCTTGCCTGGAAATCCAAGGCACTTGGGGCTTCATGCCTTCCCAGGAATGGGCTTGCTGATCATCTCTGCTCTGTCTGTTTGGCTCATAGCCAAAGCTGGAATAAATGCCTGTGCTTCAGAATCTGTGTGACTTGTCCAGGGTAGGGGACATTTCCCTTGAGATCTCACCAGGCTGATCCTACGGTAGCTGGTTGCATGGGTCCTGATCCCTGAGTTTGGGTCTGCACAAACATTCCTAAGGCTTGCCACTCATGTTTCTTCCCAGGGTGAACCTTGGGGGACTTGGCACCTCATATCTTGTTTTTTTTTTTCTGCGCCTCTCAAACCAACTCCTCAGCTCTCCATCCTGGCACCCCAAGGAAAAACAAAAATAAATCCCGGGGTGGGACTAGTGGGACTTGGCACACCATATTTCTGGGTTTTTTTCCCCTCGGAACATCTGAAACCAACTCCTCAACTGTCCAGAAAACCGAGCTTGGTGTCTGCCTGGCATCACAGGTTAGATAAGGTCTCCTTAAAACAAGAGGAGCAGCCTCAGGGACCCACAGCCAGACTTTGCAGACAACACTGAGCCTACTTCTCTCTGCTTCTTGCAGCCCTGACTGTGAAGTTTCTGACCAAGAGGTTTATCAGCGAATATGACCCCAACTTGGGTAAGAAACACTCTTCCCTAGACCTCCTGCTGCCTGGTCCCCATCTGGAGTCCTCCCCTGGGACCTATGGGTGAGCCCTGACCAATACTGCATACCCCAGGGGCAGAAAGAAGGAGTCACCAGGATCACTCATCCCATGGGGGGAAATATTTTAAGTGCTAGGAATACCGCTTCCACAGTCCACCCCAGATAACCTGGGGGCTGGCCCAAGTCAGAGAATTGTGAGTGGCTGATTTGCCCAAAATTTTGAGGTATGATGGAAGTTGAAAAAAAAAAAAGCCAGATATCCACATCCAAAAAGAAATTGTTCTTTAAGATGGTCACTCGGTGTTCTTTTCCAGAAAAGAGCAAGATATTTGAGAAACTTTCTAGTGATGCTAGAACCAATTTTTTGAACCACATGAGAAAACTAACCTTGTAGTTTTTAGCAGTATCATGGTATGTTGAAAAAGGGGATGTGGTGGTGCCCATCAGACCTGTATTAGAGTCCTGGCTCTGCTACTTATTAGCAGTGCACTTTTGAGGCAGTCACTTAACCTCTCTGAGCTACTGTTTCCTCATCTAAAATGGCCATAAAATACCTATCTCAGAGAATTACTATGAGGATTAATGAAATATCACATGTAGCCTAGATCTTGATCTATACTAGATTCTCAGTGTATGTTTGCTTTTCCTCCTTCCTCAATGGCTTCCCATGCACAGCATGTAAGATTTTCTCAGATTAATCATATCAGTGTTTCGGAAAATTATTTTAAGCAGTATGATCTTTCCTTAAAATAACCTCTTACAATACCTGAAACAAATAAAAGCAGAATTTTATTAGTATCAATGTAACTTAAAGCTCACATTTATAACATTGTTATTGGAAACTGTCCCACTGAAACACTGGGGTGTCTGAATGATTTTAGCATATTGAAGATGAGTGTTGGATTATTTTCCCATTTGTGAAAATTGAATAAATCACTGATGGGACCTCTGAGGGTTCTCAGAGGAAGCCTAGGGCTCTGTAACACAGGTTGGAAACCCCCACAGAGCAGCACTGCCCACAGCAGCCCTGAAGAATGGAAAGAGCTCCTGAACCCATTGGTGCCCACTAGCCCCTCAGTTCAGCTGAACTAGTGCTCGGAGACCAGTAGGAGAGCAGGAGGCATCCACAGGGATACCTTTAATTTTTTTTCCCCTTAAATAAAAGAATCCCTTCTTCCAAAGAGATGGCAGAACTCCAGGGTGTCAACAGGGAATGCAGTGGGCTTCCCTGGTTAAGTCAGGGGG
Organism: Aplodontia rufa; assembly: GCA_004027875.1. Taxonomy (NCBI): domain Eukaryota; kingdom Metazoa; phylum Chordata; class Mammalia; order Rodentia; family Aplodontiidae; genus Aplodontia; species Aplodontia rufa. Next base: position 83,081 of record PVKS010001641.1, read on the forward strand.
TTGGGCCAGGTGAGGTGATGACAGTCTTCCAGGGGTTTGTACCCTCACTACCCTGACCGCCTGTGCCTTAGCACGGCTACTAGGTGCTGCAGGGAAGGGAACAGGTCTGAGGAGCCAAGGTCCCAAGGTGAGGTGGAAGGGAGCCCCTGAGATCAGCAGGTTGCAGTGGGGAGTACAGGGCAGTCCTAGGAGAGGAAGAACATGGAAGGGGTTGGGCGTGGGTTGGGCCGGTGGAAGGACAGGCAGAGGAGCAAGCAGGGTGACTGGGAGGGGACCAGGCATTTCCCAAGGGCAGTGCCTCAAAAGACTTTTTGCCTGGTTCAAATCTTGCATAGGAAATGCTTATGCCAAAAATTATTCCTTGTGCATCTGAAATTCGGAGTTAGCCACACATCCTGGATTTTTTCTAGCAATCTACTTCCAGCATCTCCTGCTTCCTGCCCATATCCATACTCTTCACACAGAGTCCCACCATATGAGCCCATTACAGAGCTTCCTGATTGAGTAATTGTGGAATTCTGACCTGGCGGTGGAATGTGAGGTCACACTGTCTGAGGTGGGGGACAGCAGCCCTGCAGTGGTTAGTCACCTTGGCCTTTGGTCTCTTGCTTTGCTGAGAGTCTCCACTCAAACATGCTGGAGGCCACTACCATTCCTCAGAGATTCTTTCCTGCTGCTAGAACAGCCTGAACATTCCAGCTACTGTCCCATTGCCAGTTCCAGGGTAGCTGAAACTGGGACCAGAGCCTTTTGTCCTATGGAAAAAGGTCTGGACATTCGGGGCAGAGTGAGTGTGAGGAAGATGTTGCTAGAATAACTCTTTAGCTTTCTCCAAGGTCTCTCAAGAGCTGGGAGCCTCTTGAAGGAAAGCTCGTTCCCAGTCCCAGCATGTAGCACAGAACCAGGCAGGACAGAGGCTCTTCGCCATAGTACTAAACTTTGGTTTTAGGATTACCCTTCAGAGAAAAACTCCTACTATTATCATCCCCATTGTACAGCCTGAGAAACTGAGACAGAGAAGGCTCAGTGATTTGCCTAGGATCAGGAGACCCTCAGGTCTTCACTGAGGGCAGCCTTATGCTGTATAGAGGATCCAGTCAGAGGCCTGCACGGCACTGGGCTCTCTGAGCCTCAGTTTTCCTACCTGGAAGACAGGACTAATAGTCTAGGCTTCATCTGTGTCAGAGTTGTGCCTTGTTACCGGCTATTCCTGTTGGAACTGGTAGGAACTAAAAACCTAGTGCCTATGCTGATCCCCCTGGAGGGGACAGGTGTCTCCATGGAATGTTCTCCTCTCACAGAGAGGCTGAGGCATCTCACCTGGCTTCAGCCAGGGGACAGTGCCTGCTTGTCACCCCTCTTCCTTCATGCTGTTCCATCAAGGTCATGGGTATCATTTCTAAAGCATCACCCTATGCACATTATGACCAGAACCTCTTTGGTGCCTTTTTTAAAAATTATCATTTCAGTAATTGAAAGAAAAATATTTTGGGAAAGGTTCTTTTCTCAGCATTAAAGACCACAGAATATTAATAAACATTTAAGGACACCAGAGGGCCCAAGTCAGGGAAGACTACACTACTGTGAATGGGTAGGATTCTCACAACTCCAGCTCTGAGGCGAGTCACCTCCCCAGAACAGAGGATGTTGGACAAGATGCCCTCTCAGACTTCTTCCAGCTAGACTGGGTGCTGCTGCTCCACCTTGTACCCTGCTCAGAGCTGGAGAAATGGCTGGTCCACTGAGCAGTTATGGTGTGAGGTGACCCAGTGGGGAGGCAGTACAACCTAGAAGACTCAAGCACAGAGGGTGCTGTGTGGCCTTGGGCAAGTTCTCTCCTTCTCTGGGCCTCACTCTGTCATCTTTCTGCCGTGAAGTTATAGCTAACTCAAAGGGCTGTTGATGGTAGGGGCAGAGTGGCCAAGTTTAGGCTAACACCTTTCACTGGGCGGGGCAGGATGCTGCTCCTATTTGGAGGGAGTGCCTAAAAGGGGTGTGTTGGATAACTTTGGCAGGAAAATAAAGATAAATCTGAGCAAGATGTAGACATCTACAGACAGTTCTTCTTGGGCCAAATATAGTTAAACATTTGGGGCATATTTTCCATTAGATTTTTTTTTATCTTTGCATACGAGCAGCTATTTATCCAAGTCCCCAAAGCAAGCTGGAGATGAGGAGCTGTCTGTGATTCATGCTGGATTCTAGCAGACCTGGAGTGCGTCCAGCCTGCTTGGCTGCCAGCAGTCCTCCGAGAGAAGTGCTTGAGTGTACATTCATCCAGGGCCGGGGGTTCTGTTCTCACGGAGGCAGCCCAGTTCTACCCAGAGGGGTCTTGGAGGTGACATGCCTTGGGCACCCAGAGAAAGGTGAGAACCTAGGGTGCGCACATACTCATGCCACCAGTATAGGGGCAGGTTAGGAGCAGGAAGATCCATTGTTAATAGGGCAGTGATGTCCTCTTCCTGATCACTGGCCACTTGCTTGCTTAGATTTGAGGTCATAAGAGCTGAAATGAAATAAAACAAAACAAAAAAGCTAAAAAAAATTTGTGAAATCCAAATAAGGTCAGTAATTCAGTTCATAGCCAGGTGCCAATGGCAGTTTCTTGGTTGTGTAAGGTGCTGATGCTGGCGAGAGGAGTGCCTGGGAACCGCTTAGCAACTTCTATGTGGGTCTAAAAGTACTTCAAAAGAAAACAAATGTGAGCCTGGCGTTAGCTCTGGAGATGCATGGGCCTCACTGCCCTCTCCAGACACTTCTGGTAGGCCCGGCTCCATGCCCAGGGGCCCATCCAGTACTCCACAGCCCTGGGAGATGGGACTATTAAATGTGCTAATGCAAGGACAGGCTCTTAGCACTGTAGCACTGTGCCTGGCACAGAGTAAAGGCTTGGGAACTGTCAGTGATCTTACCATATTATTACCATTTTAAATGAGAAAACGGCCCCCAGGAGCTAAAGTGACTTGGCCATGAAAAAGCCATATAACAACACTAAAAAGTAGCTAAAATTGGCTTGATTCCACATCTCTGACTTCAAAATCCTCTGCTGTCATGTTAACAAAGACTCTTTGTAAAACCTTCTTGGAACTTCTAAGCAAGGTTTAAAGGCCCTCCCTCCATCATCTTGTGTGGTTCTCTTTTCTCTCTTCTACTGGGTGCAGGAGATTGTCCATGTATGTGGTTGGAGGGGCAGAAGGTGGAGAAGTTTGGGGCTAGGGACACTGGCAGTGCAGCTCCTGAGACTCTGCTGCTAACTGGACCCATGGCCACACACTGCCCTGCAGGCTTTGTGCTCAGGCCCAGAATACAGCCTATCCCAGGCACATTATATGAGTGTCCTTTGGTTTCTGAGCCCTACAGACAAAGCAGCATCTCTGGTGGAAGGTTCTCCTGCATCCTCCATGAAGGAGGTCCATGAAGACCTTTGGCCCTGACGCAACTCCCAAGGGCCTCAGGAGGCTGCACAGGGGTACAGCACAGGGGAAACTGGAGCATAATCCCAATTCACTATTGAGTGACCTGCCCTGCCTCTCATCTGTCTGACCATTTGTGTTGCAGAGGACACTTACAGCTCTGAGGAGACTGTGGACCACCAGCCTGTCCACCTGAGGGTCATGGACACTGCAGACCCGGTAACATTCCCCCCTTACCCATGGAGTGCTGAGAATCAGTGCAGCCTCCTGGGAAGTCCTGACCTCAGATGGGAATTTGGATCCCTATTATCCTTCAATTTGCTGTGTGACCCTGAATGAGGCACTGACATCTGTGGGCCTGAATCCTTCGTTTGCAAAATGAGAAGGATGGGATGGAACCTGGGGGACTTGATGGTAGCTGGTATCAACTCTGCAGTCCTGTGCTAGGGGACTTTTTGCTCATATACACGGAGACTGCTGCATACCTGTTAAAACAGAGTTTGCTCCTGATGAGAGCCTGTTGGCCCAAGTCCCTCTAACATACCCACCCAGCATCTACCCCGATGTCCTCACCACCGCTGTTAAGGCCAGATGCCAGTTATTCTCAGAAGCCAAATGGGCAGCATGAACCTGACCCAAAACCAGTGGTGCCCAGGGATAGCAGGTCCCTGTAGGGACCATGCCAGAGTCTTTGGCTCTGTCCCCAAAGAGCCAAGGTCTCCTGGTCTCTGGCTGGGTGGTGGGAGGGAGATTCATGAGACAATGCCTCCTTTGATGCCAAGCCAAATCCACACTCAAGTTCCCCTTTGAAAAGGGCTTTGCTGGGGAACAATATACAAAGACCTGGGAGTGGGGGGTGTCAGGGGCAGCCCAGGTGAAGGCCTTTACCCTGACCTTCTTGCCCCTGAGGCGGGCTCCTCTTATTGACCTCAGGGTACCCCCAGGAACTGCGAGCGCTATCTGAACTGGGCCCATGCCTTCCTGGTAGTGTACAGTCTCGACAACCGCCAGAGCTTTGAGGGGAGCACCAGCTACCTGGAGCTGCTGGCCTTGCATGCCAAAGAGACACAGCGAAACTACCCCACTCTGCTGCTGGGCAACAAGCTGGACATGGCTCTGTACAGGTAAGCACGGGCAGCTTGACCCTCATTCGCATTCAGAAGGGCAAAATGGCATCTCCAGGGGTTGGTTGGCTACTAAGAACTGCAATCCTCTGGAAGTTAGGTGAAAGGGACTGTGGGCATTGGTCTTTCCAGCAAACAAGGACAGGAATGGAAGTGCATCTAGGCTACGCAGGAAGCTGAATCCCCAAAGTCAGGAAAGAAGCCACTTTTTCTATCCTCCTGGGTCTCCGCGCTCCCTCTCAGCCTCACCCTTTCTTGCCTGAGTCTGTGTGACTTTCTGGTCCTTCTCCCAGCTGCTGACTGGTCATTCAGTGCCCAGTTCCAAGGAGAGGCTCTGATTGGCTCCTTGGGTCAGGTGTCCGCTCTGGTCCAACCAGCTGTTGCCTTCCCCAAGCGCTACACCCCAGGCTCACTCCGCCAGTTGGCTGTGCTGAGGGCAGGTTCTCTCAGAGAGGTTTGGACTTGAATCAGAGGTCACAGACTGGTCCAGAGGACAGATGACCACAGACTACTGTGGTCATATTTTGCTGGCACAGTGTTTTAAAAGTGCTGGATCTGGAATGCATTGTGGTGGCTTATGCTCCCTCCAGCTCACCAGAGGCCTTATTCCACTCCCTGTCCTTCACATATTTAAGTCTCCTGCTTGCCCCTGAGGCATTGGACATAGTGGCACCTATATTTGGTGAGTAAGCCCACTGGACTCTCCAAAACTGACTTTGTCCTTCCTGTGTGGCCTGTCCACCTGCCAGTTATAGCACCTCCCACCAGCCTTCCCACCACCTCCCTTGCTTGTGGCCACTCACTTCTGATTTCCCAGGCCTCAAAGGCCCTGGCCTGGCTTTAGCAGGCAAAGGACCTTTTGTTTAGAATGGGTCAGATGGGCACTGGGAGGAGGGAGTTGTGGTTTCATGAAGGGAACCACAGTAAGGGGTCTTTAAAGGCCATCCAGTTCTCAAAGCCAGACAAATTCTCATCTCAGGAATGAGGGAAGTGATATGTGAAAGCCAATGAAGGCTGTTCTTGAGGAATTTCAGAACCTGGAAGGAGGAGTCAAAAGACTGGGTTGGGAATAGGCCAAATTTCTATACGGGCAGGGGGAACTACAGATCACTGTTTTGACCCTAGTCTTTGCCAAAGGGCAACGGTGTGGGAGCAACTAGCTAAGAATATGGGGCTTGAATGAAACAACATCCATTCCCTAGGAACAAGTGATGAAAATACCCCTACTTCCTTCTCTGGTCAAGGCCCAGCATTGGTAGATCTGGACGCCCTGTCACACTGAACGTTCCAGCTGAGCGTCTGTCAGTGTCTCCCATGATTGTCTTGCAGCTGAAAAGTGAAAATGTGGTTTAGAGCAGTGGTTTCCAAACCACTGACAAAATGTTCACTGGGCTACAACAGTTAAAGAAAAGAGTAATGTTATGTGCCCGAGTCATCCACTCACACACATGGGTGCATACATGGGGCTCTTGTTTCTGAAAATTTGTTACTGAAGCCCCCACAATGACAGAGTTGTAGACTCAAGTTCATCATAAAAGCAAGTATTACCCAGTTCTATTTCAAAAGGGTTACTCAGGAAGCAGTGAGTACACAGACAGGACACCAGCCCTGGGTGGGGACAGGATTAGATATTCTGCCCCTGACCCTTTTGGTCCCAGGCATCCTCTCCCTCTGATGCTCCCACCCACCATGGAATAGTACCCTGGGCAGCTAGCCTAGTCCTGGCCCCTTACTCCTGTCAGATTAATAACCTTGTCTCAGAAACCCCGCGCTATCACTATCTACCCTAGCGTTTCCCCTCATCTCATCGGTTATGCCATCGCCCTCAGGAATGGCAGGTGGGGCAGTCAGCAGTGCCCAGCAGTCAGGTGGCAGCCAGGAGGGCCCAGCCAGTGGAGTGTTGGCCTTAAGACCTCAGGAACCTGTTTATTTTCTTTTCTGGACACCTGACCCACCCAAGAGCCAATATTTTCTTTCACCTTAGTTCCCCATGGCTTTCAGGTCAGAAGCTTCCAGGATCTTCCCGGTTTCAAATATGTATCCTGTCAACACAGGAGGTGGTATAGGATCAGCTGGAATAGATGTTGCCCTCCCCTCTGTTTCCCTCTGCTCACCACAGAATGTCACCACCCTTGCTGTCTCTGCCCCTTGCAAACAGACAAAACTCCTCCTGAGCCCTGAGAGCTATGCCAGCCATAGGCTTCCTGGGTCACCTCTCCTGACCAAGGAACCCACATTAGGGTAGAGGAGAGATGAAGCTGAAGATGGTCTTCTTCCTGTGGCCTTGGCAGATCTAGCAGCTGCTCCTAGTCAGCTTCTTTCTTAACCTCATGCTCATTCCTAAATTCTGGCTTTGGCAGCATTAGCTGCCGTTTATTGGACACTGACTGCCAGATTCTGTGTTAGGCACTTCACACTAATTGCCTTCCTTAATCCTAACACACCTGAGGGGCACATTCGTCATCCAATTGCATAGATGAGAAAACAGGGACTCAGGGATGAAGATGAGCAAGTCCCCAGCCAGTGGGTGGGAAAGCTGGGCGTGGACCCCCCTCTGCCTGACTCACTTCCTCGCCCTGCTCCCTCGCCAGGCAAGTCACCAAGGCCGAGGGTGCAGCTTTGGCCAGCAGGTTCGGGTGCCTGTTTTTCGAGGTCTCTGCCTGCCTGGACTTTGAGCACGTGCAGCATGCCTTCCACGAGGCAGTGCGGGAGGTGCGTCGGGAGCTGGAGAAGAGCCCCCTGGCCCGGCCCCTCTTCATCTCTGAGGAGCGGGCCCTGCCACACCAGGCCCCCCTCACCGCTCGCCATGGGCTGGCCAGCTGCACCTTCAACACTCTCTCCACTGTCAACCTGAAGGAGATGCCCACTGTCGCCCAGGCCAAGCTGGTCACTGTGAAGTCATCCCGCGCCCAGAGCAAGCGCAAGGCTCCCACCCTGACCCTACTGAAGGGCTTCAAGATCTTCTGAGCGCTGCTCCTCGGGAATGCTGGGCTTGGCTGCTGCTCAGAGCTGCAGAACAGGGGCTGGTTTGTCGTCACCAGCTTTTTCCTCTGATGGACCAATAGCCCTCACCCTCTGGTGGACAGCTGGACCCACCTCCAGTACCAAGAAGTGACCCCATATTCAGTTCACTGTGTGAGCTGGAGGGAAAGGCAGGAATGCTGCTTCTGTTCCCTCCAGATCTCAGTTCTCATGGTAACCACTGCATCTGTGACCATGGAGGGAAACGGCTACTGCGGCAGTCCAGACACATGAGGTCAGAATTGATCAGGAAGGAACTACAGTGTCCATCCTGCTGCCAGGACCCCTGCTTGCCAGCTGTGGACCCTAGTGGATGGACAGCAGAGTGGCCCTGTCCACATGAAGGCTGAGAACAGCTGCAGGAGGGATGGCCTCGAGGGCCTAGGGCCACCTGGTGGAAGGGAGAGGCAAAGCAATCACTCAGAGGCCAGATTCTCACAGAAGCCCCAGTCTCTGGCAGAGGTATTTCCAACACTTCCCCTCTCTATGAGAGTAAAAGGGAAGGGGCTGTGGGTTAGCCCATGTAGGGAACCTGCAGCACCTTTTTTTTTTTTTTAAATCATTTATTCAGGGTCCTCTGTTATCTTTCCTTTTGAAGGACTCTGTCCACCCTCAGGACCAGCCTCCTCAAGTTGAATGACCAAGGCTGCAGGATAGTTATTCTCTCAGTGACAGTTCCCCAGGGCCCCAGGGAGCCCAGAACTGGCAAGCTCAGATGCCATCAGGTGAACACTGTTGGCCTGCCCACACATGGATAGAAACAGTATACCTGTTTGGAGTCTGGCTTGGCAGGACCCAGGATTCTGAACAATGAGTCTGAGCATTCAAAGTCCACTTTTTAAGACAGGACCTAGAGCATTTGGGGTTATCAAGCAGATTTTTGCGTAAATTATTTGGTGTTGCCCTGGAGCTTATGCCACAACCCCATGGCTCGGATCTGGGGTCAGGATACTCTCTGGGATTCCACTGTTAGCAAGAGAAGGCTCTCCGAGGCAGGGAGTGCAATTGTTTTCTAATTTGTTTACCATGAACCCTCAGTGGATAGGCAGGAAGAGGAGAGAGCTCTGGTTGGTGGAAGGGGATTCTCACCCTGGATTCCTGCTTCTTCCACACTCAGCCAGCCGTCCCAGGAGCTTGGATTGAAAACATCTCTAATGTAGTCTTCAGCCCCTCTCCATAGATGGAGAAACTGAGGTCAGAAGGAGCCCATGAACTACGCAAGACCGCATGCTGAGGGTCCTGGCCAGGGTTTCTGACCACAGGCCAGCTAGGGATTTTGCACTTTTGCGCCAAGCCACTTGTGTATTTGTGGACCACCACCGTTTGAACAAACTATGTAGTTCCAACGACCCATTTCCAGAAGCCTTTAAATAAAAATATTTTTAAATAAAAAATTGTAGTTTGATTGCAGTTCATTTACTGTATCTGCTAATAAAAACATTAGGCTACATGGGTGAGACTGTAAAACCAGAGAAGTTCCAGGCCCCTGAGCTGAGCGCAGGATCCTGTGCCTGGCTGCAGATGGTATGTGCTCTGAGCACTCACTAGCTCTCGGTTTCTGATGGATATGGAAAGAGGACCATTGGGATGTCTTTCTCTTTTGACTCAGTTCCCATCTGGAACTGGTTCCCATCTGGAACCGAATTTCCTGAGAGCAGCATCTCTGTTACATTATTTAAGCTGTTGTTTTTAGTTCTGGCCTCGTCCAAATGCAGGTTTTCTGGTGTATTCCTTTCTTGTGGCTGCGTCTTTCGATTTCTGGGAGGAGAAGAAACATTGATCAGGGGTGCTGAGTGGGTGGGGCAGGAGTGGTTCTCCCAGCAGGTTAGAGAGCTTGAGGGGGAAATCCAGTGTGCAGTCTGGGAGCTGTTTGGGAGGGGTGACCATGGTTTGCTGTCCCTTCAATAAATGGCTTATACATGTGTGTGCATCATCTCATCAAATCCTCACCACCACCTGTGAGCCCAGCATTTATTGCCACCTCCCCCCACTTACAGATGAGGACTTACAGATGGCTTAAAGAGGCCAAAGAAGCACAAACCTGAGTTGTGCACTTTTTTCACCAAACCACACTGTCACCCCCTCCACCCCAGGACTATATCCTACTTATTATAGGTCCTTGTTTCCCACATGCTATCCCCTAAGCCACTGCAGAAAGACCTTCTGTGTCCATGTGCTTCCTTTTCCAAGCCAGCCTACCCATTCCACCACTCCTGTGTGTAAACCCTGCCCTGCACTCCTCACTCCTTGACCCAACATCTTCATTGGCTTTGACCACCACTCCCTCAACCTGACACTCCTTCCAATAACTCCCACAGGTCCGTCCTCTCTGCAAGTCGATTTTACTTAAGGCACCCCTCGAGTTCCTGGAGGGATCTAGCTGTGCTATGAGCTGAGTGGCCAGAGAATCCCTTGGGCCACAGAGGATACAGGTGATTTTCTGTTGCTCCTATGGATGGCCACACTGTTTCTGACCTTGCTGAGGGGCTGCTTCTTGAGAAGAGAGAGGAGCAAGGCCACCTTCTTGATGGCTATCCTCCAGGTCGTGCCACTGGCTGGCCAGGGCCAGTGGGGTAGGTAGTCAAGGACAGTTGCTACTTTCTTAACAGCTTTGGTTCTCAAAGGACCATAAAGGCAGCATTTTGTCCAAAGGACAGACAGCCAAGGACCCTAAATGGCCCTTTCCTAGATTTCCCTCTGGGAGGACAAGACCCCTACCCTCTAGGACCATCCCCAGACCAGCTCCTCACCTGTTTGCATGGATGTTCCTTCCCAGGAGGAAGAGGCTTAGGGACACCACCACAGCCGTCAAGCCAAGGATGGAATAATTCCAAGCAGATGCTGAGGAAGGACACACAGGACAGAGCCTTGAGGAGAGGCTAAGTGCCTCTCAGGCCCACTAACAGTTGGGACTTAGGCTCCCACAGCTCACAGGATCTATTGTCCCCTGCTATGGAGACCCTTATCAAGGCAACGATGAGGCCCCTGTTCCAGGAGCACTCTCGGTCTAACCAGTGCAGCAGGGAGGGGACAATACTATCCCCACCCTAGAGAAGCCCTAATCTAATGAGAGAGACAGCACTGAAGTTGGAGAATGGTGGGGAGAAGAGGTGAGCCAAGACAAACGTCCCAATCTTCCATCTTACCTTCCTGTGTCCTACAAGGAAAGCAAGGAAAGAAGAGAGACGGGAAGTCCAAGGGCCTACAGATTCTACATGAACTGGCTAATCTGAAATTCGGTCCTCCAGACTTGTCCACAATGCTGAAATGAAGCAGGGTCCAGTCTCAGGACTTCTGCGTTTGCTGTTTCCCTCTGACAGGAATGTTCTTCCTCAGAATAATCATGGCTAATTCCTTCTTCTTTCTCTGCTTCATTTACCTTGCTTATTTTCTGTCCACTAGCATGTATGCTCCACAAGGACAGGTTTTTCTGTCTCACTCACTGTTGTAGTCCTATGCTGAGAACAGTGCACAGGAGAAGCTTAATAAATATAGTTGTGATGACTGATGGTTGAGTAAATGACCGCACCCTGAGAAAAGGAGGGTAAGGTTCAGACAAACACTTCTGGGTAGTGAAACGACCGGCCTCAGTCCCTGTCTTTCAGGAAAGGTGCTGATTGACGAGCTGGAGACTGTGCCAGGGTGCCCCGCCAAACCCTGCTGTGTGTATTGGGGAACATCCAACACCCCACCCCGACCAGTCCTTTGCCACTTACCATCTTCTACACGAAAAAACCAAATCATTTCTTCCAGCAGCTCCTGGGGCACCGCAGTGCCAGCTGGGTCTCTGATAGCCTCTTCAGTAAGGTCCATGTTCCTGGTCCTGCTTAGGGTATGCTTCTGGCAATGAAATACTTAGGCCCCTTGGTCCTGCTGCTTTCCTAGCCTCCTGGGTTCTGGTGTCTGAGCCAAGAAGCCCTGAAGAGCCCTGGAAATAAAGTAAAGAGCATGCCTGGATATCTCAACTCAGTTTTACCTCACTTTTGGGCAAAACCACAGCTTTACTCTGGCCCAGGGTTTTTACAACCAAAACCAGCCTCAATTCAGGAGCAGGTAGGACCTGGGACCATAGAAGTAGGAATGACTTGAATCTTTATTAAAATTCATCACATGTGAGAAGAGAGGCACCAATCTGTGAGTGACAAGGACTGAACCAGTGACAGGCGTGAGACCCATGCAGCAGACATCCCTGCCTTTTCTTGCCTGCCCAACACCTCCACCCCACTTCTACCACCCATAGCACTGGAGCAAATAGTACCCAGTGCACTCGCATCTCCCACAGTAGCCGATCACAGGCCTTTGTCTCATGTGACATCAATGTCATTCACCATATTAATAGGCTAAATGAGAAAAAAAAAACCATGATTGACATGTATGATAAAATCTAATAGGAGGATGGAGATGTAGCTAATTGGTAGATCCTATGGATGTGCAAGACCCTGGGTTCAATGTATAAAAATCCTACATCACGAGTTCTTATTTAATGGATATAGAGTTTCAGTGTTGTAAGATGAAGAATTCTAGGGATGGATGGTGGTGATGGCTATACAGCAGTGTGAATGCTCTTAATAGTACACAGCCATACACCAAAAGACATTTAAACACACATTTGCTATGTGTATTTCATTTTTTCCACATTTTTATTGGTGCATTATAGTTGTACATAATGATGGGATTTGTTGTTACATAATCATACATGGATCCATACACACAATATAGCAATATAATTGGACCAGTGTCACTCCCCAGACTTCTCCCTCCCTCCCTGCCTCCCACTCTATGGTTGTTATGTGTATTTTACCACATTAAAAAAATCCTATTGCAAACATGCAAAATGGAGAAGCATTTAAGGTGAACTGACATGACAATAGCTTGCTGAGTGCATTTGACCGTTGTGGTTTAAGCTAGACCCGGGGGGCTTAGTAAATACTCAAAAAAAAAAAAAAAAAAAAAAAAAAAAAAAAAAAAAAAGAAAGAAAGAAAGAAAAAGAAGTGTGAAAATGCATAGGAAAGAGGTAAAACTTGTAATTTTCAAATATAAATCATTAACCTAGAAAAATAAGCAACTAGAATGAGTAAAAGCATTCTTTAGGATTACTATATACAAGGTTAATAGCATTGCTCATGTTATTAGTGGGTTGGAAATTAGATAAAAAACAAGACATCATTTGCAATAGCATCTAGATTAACCTAACCAAGAAAACAAAACATCTCTATGATGAAAATCTTAACGCTAGAACAGCAAAAAGGTGATCTGAAGAAATAATAATAATGTCATTATTCTCACATCAGTGTCACAGCAGTCCCAATCAAAATGGACTTTTGAGGACCTTGATTAACTTGTTAAAACAGTTATAAAGAAAAATAAACATCTACAAGTAGCTAAGGCAACCTTGGGGGTGGAGAGATGAAGAGAACAGGCCCACCAAATATTGACACACAATAATAAAACACACATGTGGGTTTGATACAAAACCAGATCACCAAACCGAAGAATCAAAATGGGATTTAAAAAAGACCGATCTACACCCGGTAACTTCATATACACTATCTCTACCAACTACAGGGAAAGGAAGACTCATAGCAGGGACTTAGAGGCTGCATTTGCTACACAGCACTGACTCTTCCCTGGGGCCTGCAGATGCCCGATGGGTAACTAAAAGCAGGACAAAATCCTGCAGCTCTGCCTTCATCTTGTAGCTGCCGCCTTTGCCTTGAACTCTGGGTCAGATTCCTGCTCAACTCTACTTAAACGTGTTAATCATTTAAGAAGTGTCCATTTAAAGATAGTAATCCTCCCCACTTTCAGAATGAGGACGCCAAGATAAGAGGAACCAAGGTATTTTCAATAGATTAACAACTGCCAGCTTTCACAAGGTCCTATTCCAGACCCCTGGAGTGGCGCCTGGAAGTCTTCAGTCATCACTCTAAATTTACTTCCAGAAATAGTGGAGCCTTGCAGGCAAATCACCCCACCATATGACTGTCCCCCCGAGCAGGAGCAATCATCTCATGGGAAACGAATTGCCCCCCTTTCCAGGATGACAGATCTGATAGACATACAGCATGTGAAACAAAAGGAGATTGCCCCTGAGCCCAAGCAATTTCCTAGGCTCCAAATGGAGACGTGCATCAGCAGCAGTCATTTCCTTGACAGTGATTAAGACTCTGTGCCATCAGAACTGAGATAATGATCAACCAGATCAGTCTGACCAAGACTGCTTGACTGTGCATACTTCTTGCCCCCTCCCCTGTATAATCTTGGAGCTCACGTCAATACCCTCGAAAGACAGGGTTGCAACACTTGATCCCTCTTGTCTTCTGGATATATCTACTGATTAAATTCCTTCCCTGCCTCGCACCATTACTCTTTCCATCCTAATTTGTTGGGACTCCCCAAAGTCAGGACCTGGGGCTTCAATAACAGAATTATTTAGTAAGTAATATAGGAAAAATTCTGGAGAAAACTAAGAAGGAATGCGTGTCTACCTAACAGCATTTACAAAAACAGACTCCACGTGGATTAAAGGACTAAATGTTAGAGGAATAATACAAAAATGTGGTAGTGTGCACCTGAATCCCAGCTACTTGGGAGGTTGAGGTAGGAGAATTGCAAGTTTGAGGCCAACCTCGGCAATTTAGCAAAACCCTGTCTCGAAATACAAAATAGAAGGGCTGGGGTTATAGCTCAGTAGCAGAAACCCCTGGATACAAACCCCAGTATTACAAAAACAAAACAAAATTTAATAAGAGATGGGTAGGACTTCCTAAATAAAACCATAAAAGTTCAAACCATTCAATAACAAACAAATTCATTAATTTGCATAAAAATGAGGATATCTATTCTTTTTTTTTTTTTTAAGAGAAGGACGGTGAGAGAGAAAGAATCCGTTTTTACTGAGTTTCTCACATGGCTTTTGTTGCTCTGACACTTAGTTGTGTACATAGTGCTGGGGTTTGAACTCATGTACTTGCACATGCTGGGCAAGCGCCATAACCACCAAGCCACCACTCCAGCCCTTGAATATCTATTCTTGAATAAAGTAACAGACATTTCTGGTTGGCATAAGGTGTTTGCAATGCTTAAAACCAAGATAGGATTGATATCTAGAATATACAAAGAATTCTTGCAAATCAACAAGAAAAAGACAAAAACCCCAGTAGATAAATTGATAGAAGATATAAACAGGCAATTTATAAAAGAGAAAACCCAAAAGGCTTGCAAGCATATGAAGAAATGTTCAAACTTTTTGGTAATTAGAAGAATGAAAAATAAAGAAAAAATGAGATATCACTTGATATCTGTTAAATATTGACATTGTTTGAAAAGAATAGGACCTCTGTTGGAGGTGCTACATATAGTTTTAGGCACTGACAGTGGAAAGTACCTGGAGAGAAAATGAATCAAATTAAATACATCCCCTGACACTGCAATCCTGCTCTTGAAAATGTACTAGAGAAAAGATCCTCGAGAGCAATGTACTACACCATTTGTGAAAAATAAAAATATATGCACAAAACAACACAATCTATTTTACAAGAACCGATTTTTAAAGGACACCCATTAAACATTAGGACAGTTGTCTCTGAGAGAGGAGGCAAAGGAATGGAGATAAAAGTAACCAGAGAAACCAAATAGAAGGGTAAGGAACAGATTCACCATGAATAACACAGCCTGGAGCCCTGCTAAGACAAAACAAAAGGTAAAGAGAGTGATCCAGGTGCTGTCCAGTCTCAGCCTAGCCTTTGGACATATAGTTAGGAGTGGTCACAAACAACTGAATGGCAAACAGCCAACCCAGAAGACTGAGTACTAACCAAAGAACTAGATTAACAGCGTTTTCTCCAGCACTAAGTGCTCTGAGAAAACTGAAGGACTACCAATAGACATTTTTACAATCAATCTTATTTATCTTTTCATCTGTATTTTGTTTCTCTGACAGTTGTATATGCGTGCCAGGCAAGTGCTTTAACCACTGAGCCACCACTCCAGCCCCAAGAGATTTTTTTTTTCTTTTAAGAGACAAAAAGAGAGTCAATTTTGGTTTTCATCTGGATTTTGTTTCTCCAACACTTAGCTGTTTATGTGGTGCTGGGGTTCGAACCCAGGTCCTCACGCATGCCAGGCAAGTGCTCCAACTGCTGAGCCACCACTCCAGCCCAATATCAATAGATTTTTTTTTTTTAGAGAGAGAGACAATGAGAAAGAGAGACAGAAAGTTTTTCACAAGACCCTTGTTGCTCCGACACCTCGTATACGTGGTGCTGGAGTTCGAAACCAGCCTCCCTGTGTATGTTAGGCAAGTACCACAACCGCAGAGCCACAGGTCCAGCCCCCAATATCAATAGATTTTAAGGGAAAATATTTTGACATGAATATAATACTGAGTTGAGATTTTTCACATGTGAATGATCATCCACGTGTCCAGGTGGACATGAAAGTCGGGGGAAAAGACAATTTTTAGACTCAGATATCTACTACCTACTTCCTCATGGGAGGGATATAATGGAAGGATGAAGTTAAAAGCTG
>PVKS010001641.1:99268-121031 GCA_004027875.1 Aplodontia rufa
AAAAAAAGAGTGTGGAGATCAGGATTGAAACACTATCTCCAGCTGGGAAATGGGATGGGGGAGTAGACAAGTGGGGTGTTCACTTTGAACCCTTTGGTATTATACGGACTTCTTGTGTGTGTGCGTTTGCACTGCAGTTGTGACAATACATGTAATTACAGTTGTTTTGTTTGTTTCGTGTGTGCGTGCGTGTGTGTGTGTGTGTGTGTGTGTGTTACTGGAAATTTAACCCAGGGGTGCTCTACCACTGAGTACTCCGCTGGCCCTTTTTTATTTTATTTTACCCAGGATAGCCTCGAATTTCCAATCCTCTTGCTTCGGCTTCCCAAGATGCTGGAATTACAGGTATATGCCACCATGCCCAGCTTGTATATATTGTACTGTGTGTGTTTGTGTGCGTGGTGGTGGGGATTGAACCCAAGACCTCATGCATGCTAGGAGAGGGTTCTACTACTGAGTTACACTAACGAACTCTATTCTATACCTTCTTTTTCTTTTTAAGAATTCTTTTTTTTTTTTAAAGACAGGGAGAGAGAAAGAGAGAAAGAGAATCAACTTTAGTTTTTCATTTGGCTTTCGTTGCTCTGACACTTGTTGTGTATGTGGTGCTGGGGTTTGAACCCAAGTCCTTATGCCTGCCAGGCAAGCACTGCAACCACTGAACCACCACTCCAGCCCCCCTATTCTATTTCTGAGACAAATTCCAATTTGAAAATTTAATTAATGAAATTAATCAGATAAGTGTACAGAGTTGCATGTAGGCTGATGTACACAGTGCAGAGTATGTTTTAAATACAGTAATGTCATAATAAATATATATCAACCAACAAAACCCCAAAATGACAAGATGGCTATAATTCCGAACTTGAGCGTCAGTCTTCCCAAACTGCATTAGATGCCACAGAAACAAATGATAAATACTGGAGCACTTACACAGTTTACTTCTGGAGTGATACTATGTTATCACTCTTTTATTGTTAAATTAAACTTTATGCTGTATTTGGATTTCATGACTTTTCTCATTAAGGTCCTTTTCCTGTTCTAGTATTCAACACATCATACTGCAGCTAGTTGTCCTGTCTCCTTGGGTTCCTCTGGGAGTTTCCTGGATTTTAAACATGGCTTAGCCATCTGCCATTGGCTGGGATTTCCACCAAAGACCCTGTACTGTCCGCATGGCAGGTTGAGAACACTCACCCTGGATCTTGGTTCCTGGGGCCTTGATCTGCTGTTAGGTGACTCACTGGTTTCTGTGGTGTCCTCTTCTTCCTCCTCACCGGAGCACAGAACTGTCTTTGCACCTGAGCTCTCCCCGGGAAAGTGCAGTTGGTGGCAGCTGGGCCCATCTGGTAGCTCTGCTCTTAGCATACGCCCAGGCCTGGGGCCTTTGCTGTGGCTTCGGGGTGACTGACCTCTTGAGTGAGAGGCCTCAAATGGCAAGCAGGATCCACCTAACTTTCACATTTGGAAGAATCAGGATCTCTGAACATTCCAGCATTGTGGAGGGCCCACTTCAGGCCCATATTTCTCACTATTATCAATCTTTAACCAAAGAGGAGTCAAGGGACTCAAGGCTGGCATTTTATAGCTGGTGCTTTCTCATAGCGAAGGTCGTGCATCTTATCAATTTCTCAAAAGGAGCTATAAAATCAGCCCTTGAAGGGCGGGGCTGGCGGAGGCAGTGTGATCACCAGTGACTGCATGGAGGAGGAGCAGGACCAGGCCCAACTCCTTGGGGAGGTAGCAGGAGTCAGGTGCCCGATTTACCAGGCCAGACCCATTTAATTTTGACATTCTGTGGGTCCTGGGCTTTTCTACCCACCAGCTCTGCATCTCCAGCAACCATGATATATTTTTTTAATCACTTGCTTTGTTTATTTTTTTTAGGGACAGAGAGAAAGAGAGAGAGAGAATCAATTTTATTTAGTTTTTCATGTGGCTCTCGTAGCTCCAAGACTTCATTGTGCACGTGGTGCTGGGGTTTGAACTTGCATATTCTCACATGCCTGGCAAGCGCCATAACGGCTGAGCCACTGCTCCAGCCCCACCATGATTTTTTTTTTTTAAGTAGAACCAATTTTATTTATTTATTTTTTAATCTGGCATTTGTTTCTCTGACTCTTAGTTGTACATGTGGTTCTGGGGTTTGAACCTGGGTCCTCGTACATGGCAGGCAAATGCTCCAACTGATGAGCCACCATTCCAGCCCCTCCAGCAACCATTTTCATTAGCTCAGCAAGGAGTGGGGCTCCTATTCCACAAATGTGGAAATAGAGGCTGAGTGAGGTTGAGCGTCAAGCCAACTTCCTCTAATGAGTGAAGCCATGGTCAGCAGTATGGATGACAGCATGATACAGAGGAAGAGACCCAGCCAAGAACCCAGGGGTACATGGAACCCTAATCCCTCACCATTCTGCAGCATGTTCATTCATTCAGGAAATATTACTGAAAGCCATGCTGTGTGGATACAGGGTGAACAAGGCAGGTGAGGACACTGCTTGTCCTGGAGCTCAAACTCCAGGGGAGAGAGACATGCGACGGAAGAGATAATTGCAGCTCGTGGTAGTTTCTGTGAAGTTTAAACAACATAATGATCTAGAAAGAGATGGGGTGGCAGTGCTATGATTACTATATCATAATACTAAAAAATGAATGCTGAGCCAACCATGCGAAGACCTGGCACAACAGGTACAAAGAGACGGAAGAAACGATGAGCTTAATGACTTGGAGAAACAGCGTCCAATGGAGCCAAGGCTTAGGGATGAGGGGAAGTGGCTCAAGGATCCTTTTGGCTCTCTCCCTGCTTCTCTCTGAGTATAACTGGGACTTTGGCGGACTTTGCTTCAGGAAGCAGTGATGCTTCATTTAGGCCTGCAGATGCCCCGTGGGGAACAGAAAGCAGGATAAAAATTGGCATCTCTGACTTCATTTTGTATTTGTCTTCAGATCTCGGCTCAGCTCTGCTTATAGGCATATTAATAATTTAAGGAGAGTTCATCTAAAAATTAGTAATACAAGGTTTATTAGCCCTACATTTACCTAACCTACCTCTTCCCGCTTCAAGACCGAGGAAAAATTTGCAGCATCCTGTTTCAGACCCATGGAGTGGCGCCTCGAAGTCTTCATTTATCCTGCACCTTCCAGGAGAAGGGGGAGGCAGCACATCCTACCCCTACGAGACGCCCCCCCAAACAGGAGCAATGAGCAATCCTCTCATGGGAACTGCATTGCCCTGCAGGATCCCAGGACTGTTAGATAAACATCCTGAGTAACAAGTGAAAACTGAGCCCTCAAGCAATAAGAGCTCCAGAGCCACCTCACAGAACAGGAACTGAGAGAACACCCAACAGACCACAGTTTGACCAACACTGCCTAAATATACACAGCCCGCACCCTGCTCAACTCTTCCTCTATTTAAAACTGCAGCTCAAGCCAGGCTGATGGTGTAGCGATCCCAGTAATGGGGTTGTAAGGCAGGAATTTCACAAATTGGAAACCAGCCTCAGCAATTTGGTGAGACCCTGTCTCAAAATAAAAAACAATAAAAGAGCTAGGGATGTAGCTCATGGGTAAAGTGTCCTTAGGTTCAATCCCCAGGACTTCAAAAGCAAAATGAAACAAACCAAAAGCTACAGCTCAGCTGGCTGTGGTGGTGCACACCTGCAATCGTGGCTACTCTGGAGTTTTGCAAGCTCAAGGTCAGCCTGGGTAATTCAGCTAGCCCCTGTCTCAGAATAGAAGGGTTGGGCATGTAGCTTAGTGGTTGAGCATTCCTGGGTTCAATCTCCAGTACCAAAAAATTATTTAATTAACTAATTAAAAAAACCTATAGCTCCTGTTGATAATCAAAAGACTGGGCTAAGATGCTGGACCTCACTTTGCCTTCCCAATATAGCTTTTTTTTTTCTTTTTGCAGTACTTGGGATTGAACTCAGAAGTGCTCTACCTCTGAACCACATCCTGAGCAATATATATTTTTTTTTATTTTTTTGTTTTGAGACAGGGTCTCAATGAGTTTCCCAGAATGGGCTCCAATTTAGGATCCTTGAGCCTCAGCCTCCAGAGTCATTGGGATTACACGCGTGCATCACCAGGCCCAACCCAATATAGCCATATTGATTACAGTTCCTTTCCTGCTTTTCAACATTATCTTTTCAGCTTGATTTTGGGGCAAGTGGCCAGACCTGGTTTGTTGGGACCCCTGGAGTCAGGCCTCTGGCCTAAGCTTGGGTAACACAGGTTGGCTGTCTCCAGGAAACTGGGCCAGGCTGTAGAAAATCCAGGCTCACACTCTTACAGCCAGAGGGAGAGGAATTTATTTTCTTAGCTCTGGTTTGAAAATTCCTGGGAAAGGACTCTAATTTTCCTGACCTGGGTCACGTACCCATGTTTTGTCAGTTATTATGATAAAGTCAGAGGGGGTTAGGTGCTATCGATGACCAGCACAAGTCCCATTCCCAAACAGTAGCCAGGAGAGAAAGGCTGTGAGCTGGACAGTTATTCCACGCTGGTCCCTGAAATGACAGCTTGACCGCAGTCCTCCCTGTCTGCCTTGGACGAGTGCTGTGGGGCTCTGCTGGTTGTGTCCCCTTGAAGAGGAGCCTGCCCGCTCCAGGTCTTCCTCTCTCCTACCTGCGTTTCTTTTTCTTCTCCTCTTACCCTCGTTCTCTCTGATATACTCTGTTCAATGACCGTTCTCCCATGGTTGCTCTGTGTCAGGCATTATCCCAGGCTTCATGGAGACGACAGTCTAGTGGGGAAACAGGTGTCCACACCCGAGATCACGCAGCAGTCACTGTGCCAAGGAGACGTGCATGCAGGAAGGAAGGTGCATTACCAAGCTCTCCCTTCCTCATAGCTTCACATGTCACTTCTGAAAGGCAAGGGATCAGGGGACGGGAGGAGGGAGGTAGAGGGATGGGGGGGTATTGAACAAATTATATTGCTGAATTGTGTGCATCTAGGAATACGTGACAACTAATCCCAACATTATGTAAAACTATAATGCACTAATAAGTATATATATCAAAAATAAAAAATTATAAAAAAGTGTCACTTCTGCACTAATCAGTCTATGGTGGGGGTGGATACTGGGGGTTTGAACCCAGGGATGCTCTACCAGTGTGCCACATCCCCAGCCCATTTTATTTTTTTATTTGAGACAGGGTCTCACTAAGTTGCTTAGGACCTCACTTAGTTGCTGTGGCTGGCCTTGAAATTGTGATTCTCCTGCCTTAGCCTCCCAAGTCGCTGGGATTACAGGCATGCATGACCATGCCCAGTTAATCAGTCCTATACTGAAGTCTCCTTTCCTGACTTCTCCAGTCTATTAGCTCCCTGCCTAGAATATGATGGGCAATCAGCAAAGAACTGAGTAGAAAGGGCTTTTGGCATTTCTTTGTTATTCTAATATCTGCAATTTCATAATTCTTCTAGTCTCAGTTTAAACATCATCTACTCAGGGAAGTTTTCTCTATCAGTTGAGAATTGTGTTTGACTCTGAGTAACAAAGACACAGTTCCAGTTGTTTAAACAATAAGGATTTATTTTTTCATAAAAGAAATTCAAAAGGTGGATTAGGAGGTGGAGGAAGGAGGATTACACGTTTAAAGCTAGCCTCAACAATTTAGTGAGGCCCTGTCTCTAAATAAAAAAGTAAAACAAAAGGTTTGGAGATATGTTCAGTGGTTACGCACCCCTGGGTTCAATCCCTGGTACAAAATACACACACACACACACACACACACACACACACACACAAAACCGCAAGAGAAGAAAGAAAAAGAAATTCAAAAGTAGTCAGCTACTGATGTTATCAGATCAAAGAAATCAGGGCTGAGGTTTCTGAGATTCCTTGGTGGTCCCAGAATGGCTGATGCAACTCCTGCCATTATGCTCAAGTTCCAAGTAGAATGAAGGGAAAAGGGAAGGTAGGGAGAGGTAGCCATGGAGTACAACAGAGAGTAAATCTGGATACCCTGGAGAGCTAGGAACCAGTGACTTATTCCATAGCGCAGTCACGGGGGCAGCCAAATGAGCAGCCCTACTCAGGCTGCAGCAGTAGACTGCTTGCCTGGCATGAAGGAGGAACTGGGTTTGAACCCCACCACCACATATACAACCAAGTGTAGATAAACAAACAAACAAAAAAACAGATGAAAAATAAACAATTCTCTTTAAAAAAAAAAAAAAAAGAACTCTTACTCTACTACAGGAATACGCAATCTTCACAAGTGAAGCCCAGTAGGATTTGATGACTGTCACAGATCAGTGATTGCTGTGTAAACTGTAGTACAAACTGCTAATTTCCTCCCAGAATATATGCGCTCCTTCTTTTAATGAGAGTACATTCTGAATTTCAGGGGTAGCTAGTCACCCAGTTAGAGACCGGATCCTCCCACATCCCTGGCAGTCTTGAGTGGTCCTTGGACTAAATTTTGGTCAAAGAGATCTGAGAAGTGATGTGAGCTCCTGAATTAGTTTTTGCTTATTTATTTGAAATTTATATAAATATTTTTTTAAATATACACCCAGAAAAGAACACAAGTATAGTTTAGTGAGTGCTTATATGTGCACATACCTATGTGTGGGAGCATACACAGAACAGGTCAAGAAATAGAACACTGGGGCTGAAGTGGTGGCTCAGCCATTATGGCGCTTGCCTGGCATGCGTGAGGACTTGGGTTCGAACCCCAGCACCAACAAAGTGTCGGAGCAACTGTCCCTCTCTCTTTAAAAAATAAATAATAGAAAGGGACAGTGAGAGTGAGAGAAAGAGAGAATCCATTTTATTTAGTTTTTCATGTGGCCTTCATTGCTCCAATACTTCGTTGTATACATGGTGCTGGGGTTCAAACCCACGTCCTTATGCATGCTAGGCAAGCACCATAACCACTGAGGCACTGCTCCAGCCCATCCCTCTCTCTTT
Organism: Aplodontia rufa; assembly: GCA_004027875.1. Classification (NCBI taxonomy): domain Eukaryota; kingdom Metazoa; phylum Chordata; class Mammalia; order Rodentia; family Aplodontiidae; genus Aplodontia; species Aplodontia rufa. The sequence continues at coordinate 106,197 of PVKS010001641.1, forward strand.
ACAAAATATAAATAAACCATTGCCAGAACCCAGAAGTTATCTATGTCCCTTCTGGTCACTCTCCCCCATAAAGGCAATGGCAAAGGCAGCCTGACTTCTCATGCAATTGGTTAAGTTTTATGAAGATAAAAGCAATCAATCAAGACTGGGGATGTGGCTCGGTGGTAGAGTACTTGCCTAGCAAGAACAAGGTCCTGGGTTTGATCCTCATCACCACTGAATAAATAGTAAACAAACCAATAAATAAATAAACCTATCAATATGTAATCTTTTGGTGGGGTATTCTGGGGATTGAACCCAGGGCCTCACATTTGCTAGGCAAGCACTCCATCACTGAGCTACATCCCCAGCCCTTTTTATTTTATTTCGAGACAAGGTCTAGCTAGGTTGCCCCAGCTGGCTTTGAAATTGAGATTCTCCTGCATCAGCCTTCTAAGCAGCCTGGAGTACTAGAATGCATCACCAAGCCCATTTCAATATATAATCTTTTGTGTAAAGATTCTTTTGTTCACCGTAATATTTGCGAGATTCACCTATGTAGTATACAATTGTGTCCATTCATTCCTGTTACTGCATAGTATTTTATTATATGACTATGCCACACACACACACACATGCACACATGCATACACATATTTTTTTTCAGCACTGGGGATTGAACTCAGGGCCTTACACCACCCCAATCATAATATATGAATCACATTTTATAAGAACATTTCAACCCCTCCATTTCTTTCCTCTGTCTAGAATACATATATAATGGTGCACAGGACATTTTAGGGCCAAGGTCATTGAATTACAATCCATGGGCCAAATCTGACCTGCAGCTTTTTTTTTTTTTTTTTGTAAATAAAGTTTTATTGGAACATGCTGTACCCATTTGTTGACATAATGTCTATGGCTATTTTCATGCTACATTAGAAGAACCAATCAGTTGTGATACTGATTGTAGGTTCACAAACTCTAAAATATTTACTATTTGGCCCTTTACAGAAAAGTCCTACCAACACAGATGATAAGATAGAAGGAATCTGGGTTCCTGAAAATCTCAGAGAGCAGAGCAGTCTACTTACCTCTGGACCACCTACTTCTGGAATGTTATTGGAGAGAAAAATTTGAGGATCTCTGTTACAGAAATGTAGCCTGTAATTTAGCATGTCCATGCTTTACACATGCTTAATAACTATTGAGTGAATAGTGAAGAACATGGCCACAGAACTTTTTGTTCTTTCCAACCTTGCCTCTGACTAGCTGTGTGACCTAGCCAGTAGTCACTAAGATCACAATTACTGCCTTCCTTCCTTCCTCCCTCCCTTAGTCCCTCTCACTTTCGTTCTTTTTTGGATTTCACTGTTTTTCAGGTGACTCTGAAACCTGTGAGCTCCACTGATCCTCTTGCCTCAGCCTCCTGAGTAGCTAGGACTCCAGGCAAGCACCAGACCTCAATTTCTTATCCAACCACACAAAGTTTTACAAGGCCTAAGAAGGGAAAGTATTTTACAAATTATCATCAAGGGACTGGAGCAGTTGCCCAGTGGTTACAGCGCTTGCTTGGTATGTGCAAGGACGTGAGTTCAAACTCCAGCACGACTTACACCAAGAAGTGTGTCTCTTGCTATCTCTCTCTCTCTCTCTCTCTTTTTTTAAAGATAGAGGGACAGTGAGAGAGAGAAAGAAACAATTTTATTTAGTTTTTCACATGGCTTTTGTTGCTCCAGGACTTCATTGTGTATGTGGTGCTGGGGTTTGAACTCGCGTCCTTGTGCCTGCCAAGCAAGCGCAAGCGCCGTAACCACTGAGCCACCGCTCCAGCTCCCCCATCACTCTCTTAAAAAAAAAAAAAGAAAAGAAAAACAAAAAGAGGGGCTGGAGCGGTGGCTCAGCGGTTTCGGTGCTTGCCTGGCGAGCACGAGGACCCAGGTTCCAACTCCAGCACCACGAACATGACTAAGTGATGGAGCAACTAAGGCCATGTGAAAAACTCAATAAAGTTGTTTCTCTCTTTCTCTGTCTCTCTCACTGTCCCTCTCTCTTAAAAAAAAAAAAGAAAAGAAAAACAAACAGAAAGAAAGAAAGAAATTATCATCAGGAGTGGACAATTGTGTCATGACAAAGCCAAGACACTTTTTAAACTTGGGAGTTTTCACCTGGAGCCAACTAGTTAGCTTTTAACTCAATGAAGAACCTTCTTCCTAATGAGGGAAGCCAATACATGCTGAGTTGTCCAGGGTCCAGACCTTCTCAGTTTGGGGGCATTTTAACCTCAGCCTAGGGTGAAGGTGTCAGGAAAAGAAAGCCCTGTCCTGAACTCTAGGGCACAAGGGTAAGCATCTTCTCACCCTCCTGCCTCTCCTTACTAAAGAGGAAAAATCTGCTAGGCTTAGGCTGATAACCAGCAGGTAGAAACTGCATTGTATTTCTAGGTCAGCCTGTTCTGCTCTTCATGGTGGGCCATCCACTGTCAGCTGATGCCAGGAGGGGTGGACAGGTCCCTGACTAGCTGTTTGTTCGTGTGTGTGTGTGTGTGTGTGTGTGTGTTTTACTGGGGATTGAACTCGGGTGTGTTCTACCACTGAGTTTCATTCCCAGCCTTTATATTTTTTATTTTGAGACTCAGTATCACTAAGTTGCTGAGGCTGGCCTTGAACTCAAGATCCTTCTGCCTCAGCCTCCAGAGTAGCTGGGATTACAGGCCTGTGCCACCATGGCTGACTAGAAACACATTAATTTTTTTAAAGTGAGAGAAAGAGAATCCATTTTATTTAGTTTTTCATGTGGCCTTTACTGCTCTGAAACTTTGTTGTGTATGTGGTGCTGGGGTTCGAACCCAAGTCCTCATGCATGCAAGGCAAGCGCTCCAGCCCCTAGAAAAAAATATTTTCTTTGAGAGACTAATTTTAATGTTAAACCTAGAAGGGAAAATCAAATAGTGGCACTAGTGATGTCATTTTTGAAAGAATAGAATGATTAAGTCCAAAATTACTGGTAGTTAAACTCTAACTTGATGCCTTTATCTTCAATAGAGTTGTTGAGAGGAATGATGTGTGTCCAGAGGACTTTACCTTATGCTGAAGTATAATAATCTCAGTGAGCAAATGCTTTTCAACTGATATATTTTTTTTCTGGAAGCATTTCAGAAATATTTGCAAAGCCATCCATGGTGGTAATCCCACAATCCGGGAGGCTGAAGCAGGAGGATCACAAATTCAAATCCAGCCTCAGTAACTCAGTGAGGCTCTAAGCAACCTAGCAAGACACACTGTCTCAAAAAGGGAGGAGGGCTGGTGATGTGGCTCAGTGGTTAAGCACCCCTGGGTTCAATCTCTGGTATAAAAAAAAAAAAGAAGTTTAGACCGGAACTAGTATGAAACAATAAAACAAAGTATGTACTTACTCCAAGAAAAGACATTCTTCAGTCACCACCTTCCTCTCCTCTCTCTCTTATCTATAGCATTTCAGATTTCCTCTGTCATTGACCCCCATTTGTAATCTTTAATTATTTCTATTACTTTGACCACTTGATCATAGTTATAATATAACCAAATATCTTCTTCAGTCCCCAGTGAAATCAGAGTCCAAAAGCAGAATAAAATCAAAGTCCACCAACCTTCCTTTTAACCACATTGATGTCCTTGAAGTTTAATCATTTTCAGGGACTGCCCTCTTTGACGCTTTTTTTTTTTTTTAAGAGAGAGGGACAGTAAGAGAGACAGAGAAAGAGAGAAACAACTTTATTTAGTTTTTTCACATGGCCTTAGTTGCTCCAATACTTAGTTGTTGGAGTGGCAGCTCAGCCCCTCTTTGACACTTTTTTTTTTCTCTTTGACACTTTTAAGGTGAAAGATGAATCATTCAATAATGTGTTTGAGAAATGTGAAGCTCAGTGAGTGAGCAGTGTGTGTTGCTCTGTCTGCATTTTGTCAGCCCTAGCTTTCACAAGCAAGTAAGCGTGTTCCTCCCTTGAGGAACTGGGGTTGCTTTCACAGCCCTCTTTATTTTTATTTTGACACACGGACTGGCTAAATCCCCCAGGCTGGCCTTGAACTTGTGATCCTTTGCCTCAGCCTCCTGAGTCACTGGGATTACAGGCGTACCACCCATCTGGTCAACGAGGCTTACTTGGAGGAGTTGCGTGTAGCTATGATTGACCCCAATGTTCAGAAAAGCATTTCAGACAATTTAGTTATGATGATTTAGTTTGTCAACGTGTTATTACACTCCTGCCGTATGAGAAAGGCCTTATAATAGTCTCTGCTTAGTAATTCACTTTCAAGGAAGGGTTAGCTAATCATTGACAGACTAGATGTTTAAAAAATAATAATGTTTCATTAATAGGTCACTATATCTGCTGAGGGGATGGGTAACTAGAACAAGTTTAACCCTCTTTGAGGTTATCAGGAATTTTTCTAACCATTTTTATCAGGAATCACAATTTATTTCCAGAAGAAATGTATAAATTAAATTATGGAAAAAAAATAAAACTGAAATTCTTTCCTGGATTGGACAAGGGACCATTTTTCCTTTAAAGCACCCACTTTTTTGTAGTAATGAGATTGAACCCAGGGGTGCTGTACAACTAAGCTATATCACCAGTCCTTTTTATTTTTATCTATTTACTTTTGTTTTGTTTTGAGACAGAGTTTTGCTAAATTCCCCAGGTGGGGCTCCAACTTGTGATCCTCTAGTCTCAGCCTCCTGAGTCACAGGGATTACAGACACGCCCTCAATGCCTGGCAAGAAGTTTACATTTAGGCTGGAGGGGGCGGCTCAACAATTAAAGTGCATGCCCGACATTCGGAAGGAGGCAGGTTCAAACCCCAGCCCATGCACACAACTAAATGTCGGAGAAATGAAGGCCAGATGAAAAAATAAATAAAATTTCTCTCTCTTTTGAAAAAAGAAAGAGGGGGCTGGAGCGGTAGCTCTGCAGTTACAGCGCTTGCCTGGCATGCCTGAGTACACGGGTTCAAGCCCCAGCACCACATACGCAACTAAGTGTCAGAGCAATGAAAGCCACATGAAAAACTAAATAAAAATTGTTTCTCTCTTTCCCTCTCTCTTCCACTGTCCCTCTCTCTTTAAAAAAGAAAGAAAAACCATTAAAAGAAGAAGTTTATGTTTAAATTTGATCCGTCTGGTTGCTTTTGGTTAAACATTTGGCTTATCCAATTATATTTTGGTAGAAAGAACTAATTCTTATTGAACGTCTGCAAATCACACCTGTGTGTTGAAGACCCAATCCCCCTGCTGAATAGTGAGTGCTACAGATGCAACTGAGGTGTCGTTTTTTTTTTTTTTTCTTAAAGAGGGGACAGAGAGAGAGCACAAAGCAATCTTTTATTTAGTTTTTCATGTGGCTTTCATTCCTCAGACATTTCGTTGCGTACATGGTGCTGGGGTTTGAATTCACATCTTCGAGTTTGCCAGGCAAGCGCCGTGACCGCTGAGCCACCACTCCAGCCCTCTAATGTGTCATTTTTAACAGGGGCTCCATAGACTCTCCCGAGGGTTTGCTTTCCAAGTTGGCTTGATTATTTGCAGGTGTGAAAGCTAGAATAAGGAAAACTTTGCTAAGTTTATCAAGCTTAAAATGGATCGCATTTTCGGAGGCATGGTTCTTAATTTCACCTAGTATTCATTTATTCACTTGGATTAAGTTTTCCATTTAGGATTTTTCCATAGGGTATCCTTCTCAAGTTCATGATTTTTTTTTTTTTTTAGAAAGAGGGGACAGTGAGAGAGAGAGAGCAAGACAGAATCAATGTTTATTTAGTTTTTCACGTGGCTTTCGTTGCTGAGACTTCGTTGTGTACATGGGACTGGGGTTTGAACTCGCGTAACCGCTGAGCCACCGCTGCAGTCCCACATTCATGATTTTTTAAACGTCCTGGATTCCATGGAGTCTGGCAATATGAGTAAATATTCTGAGGCAGTTAGCCCCTCACTTCTGAACGTTGGATGATCTGAGGTACACAATAGTATTCACTTCATGAAGTTTGAGGGGTCCTCTGAAATAAAAGGGGAAGGATTCACAAAGCTAATCCTCAGAGAAAATAGAGTAGCAGTTCCTTTATTTTTATTTATTTATTTTTTTAAAGAGAGAGAAACAGTAAGATAGAAAGAGAGAATCACTTTTATTTAGTTTTTCACATGGCCTTTGTTGCTCCAACACTTCAATGTGTACGTGGTGCTGGGGTTTGAACTCACATACTCACGCATGCCAGGCAAAGCACTGTAAATGCTGAGCCACCTCTCCAGCCCCAGCTGTTCCTTTAATATGTGTGTTAAGAGAAGTGGTTTTGGGGTTGGGGATTTAGTTCAGCGGCAGAGCGCTTGCCTAGCATGCCCAAGGCCCTGAGTTCGGTCTTCAGCCCTGAAAAAAAAATGAGAAGTGTTTTTTTGTTTTGTTTTGTTTTTGTTTTTAGTTTGAACATTTAGAGCCTGTTCAAATGAGAGTTAGAAATGGAACCAAAAGGACCAAGAAGGCCTTTTTCATACACCTAGCAGAATATAGGATGCTTGAAAATACCAGCATTTCAAGGCAAGCACAATGTGAGTTCCATCCCTGGTTTCATTCAGTCCACATTTACAGAATTATCTGCTTCTAAGTATAGGAATCCCAGAACTCCTGAGACTTAAGTGCTCTGTGCAATCTGCCAGCTGTCCATGTGTAATGGCAAAGTCACCTGTGCTTGTGAGTTTGTTTCCTGCAGTATCAAGAGTTAATTCCTGGGGCTGGAGTGGTGGCTCAGTGGTTACAGGTGCTTGCCTCGCATGCACGAGGATGAGAGTTCAAATCTCAGCACCACAAACCCAAGGAAGTCTTGAAGCAACAAAAGCTGCATGAAAAACTAAATAAAATTGATTCTCTCTCTCTCTCTCGCTCTCTCTCTCTGTCACTGTCCCTCTCTCTTAAAAAAAAAAAAAAAAGAGTTAAGATTCCCAGGACGCTGTGATATACAGCCCATGGGAACGTAAGATGATGCAGCCACTTTGGAAAACAGCTTGACCATCCTAAAAGTTAAACATTGAATTACCATATGACCCAGCAATTCCACTTTTAGTTATATACCCCCCCAAAACTGAAAGCATATTTTCACACAAAATTTAGCACATGAATGTACATGCCATTATAATAACCAACAAGCAGAGACAACTAGAGTCCATCTGATGAACAGGTAAGCAATGGAGTATTACTCAGCCATAAAGAGTAATGAAATGTTAGTATGTGCCATAGTACAGATGAACCTCCAAAACCATTATATAAATGAAAGAAGCCAGTAATAAAAGACCACAAATGGTACAAATTGTCCAGAAAAGGCAAATTGGATTGTAGCTTAGAGACAGAAAGTAAATTAGATTCTTTCTTTCTTACTTTCTCTCTTCCTTCTTTTACTGCGGTACTAGGGATTGTGGTATGGGAATTTCTATCTGGGGTAATGAAAATGTTCTAAAATTGTGGTGATTCATGGAAAACTCTGAATTCACTACCAGCCATTGGCTTATGCACTTTATTTATTTTTTTAAAGAGAGAGGGACATGAGAGAGAGAGAGAAAGATAGAAATGATTTTCTTTAGTTTTTCACGTGGCTTCCGTTGCTCCAACACTTCGCTGTGTATGTGGTGCTGGGGTTATGAACCCGCCTCCTTGCTCATGCCAGACAAGCGCCACAACCACTGAGCCACCGCTCCAGCCCCGGCTTATACACTTTAATCGGGCGAATTGTGTGGCACGCAGCACAGGTGTCCAAGAACAAATGATCCCACCTTCGCCAGTGTCAGGACACTGTGTGCAGCCCTAACAGAGGTGCCATGGCACCCACTAGGAATTCTAACCTCTGTAGATGTGAGGAACTGCTTATTGTTGTTTGCTTCTTTATAGTTATTTGTAGTTTTTTTTCCCCAAAAGTGTTGTGAAAGTTAATGAACTCTTTTAAAATAAACGTTTGTTCAGTAGTAGAGCACTTGCAGAGCATGCATGAAGCCCTGGGTTTGATCCCCAGTGTCAAAAAAAAAGGAAAAATACCCTGAAGTATACATTTGGGAAGATACAGCAAAAAACCTACTGTCGGGGCTGGAGCGGTGGCTCAGCGCTTGCCTTGCATGCGCAGGGATGCAGATTCAAAGCCCAGCACCACGTACACCATGAAGTGCCTGAGCAACAAAAGCCAAACGAAAAACTAAATAAAATTGATTCTCTCTCTCTCTTTAACACCTACTGTCATCTATGCAAAAGTCAAATGAACAATCTTTTTACTGGGGCTGGAGCAGAGGCTCAGCAGTTATAGCACTTGCCAAGCATGAACCAGGAGCTGGATTTAAATCCCAGCACCACACACACAACTAAGTGTCAGAAAAACAAAAACCAGATGAAAAAGTAAAATCAAATTGATTCTCTCTTTCTCCCTCTCTCTCTCTTAAAAAATAATTATAAAAAAATATTTTTACTGCCTTGCACTGAGTACAGACAGTATCCTCATGGTCACACAGGAATCAGAGTATTAAATTGGGTAATTAGGACTTTATTAATAAACTGCCTTCTTTCTTAATTAATTTTAATATAACTCAATACAAACATATTTTAAGTATACATCCTAAATAAGTGATGGGCACATTATTTAAAGCTTTAAACTTTAGTTTAAAAATAAAATTAAGCTGGGCGCGGAGGTGCTTCCTGTAATCCCAGCAACTCAGGAGGCTGAGGCACAAGTTCAAATCCAGCCTCAGCAACTCAGTGAGGCCCTAAACAACTTAGCAAGACCCTGTCTCAAAATAAAATATAAAAAGGGCTGGGTATGTGCCTCTGGGGTTGAAAGCCCCTGGGTTAAATCCCTAGTAGCCCCAAAATAAAAAAATATTTAAAATTTTATAAAATAGAGTTTAAGAAGACACTCTTTACTGTATTGGTATTCCTTATAATTTGATAACAATGAAAAAGTATGTTTTCATACAGATGAGAGGTATTCCTTATAATTTGATAACAATGAAAAAGTATGTTTTCATACAGATGAGAATACTTTTTAACAGAGCTGTATCGAGATATAGTTTAAATACCATACCTTTTACCCAATTAAAATGTAAAATTTTTGATATTATATTTATCTAATTATGCAACCATCAGCACAATCAGTTTTATAATATTTTCATCATCCTCTGCAAAACCCCATACCTGTTAGCAGGCACCCCCTCATTCTTCCCAACTCCCTCCTCTAACCTACTTTCTATCTCTTTAGATTAGCCTATTCTGTACATTATATATATATATATATATATATATATATATATGGAATAATATATTTATTTGGCCTTTGTAATTTTTTGTGACTATCCATAAAAAGAACTGTGCAGTCTCCAAGTACTTGTATATGTTCCTTCTATTTTTTAAATTTCTGAAATTTTTAGATAAGCAAAAATTGTATATTAATTACTTTAATATTAGTATAAATTCTTAAGGTTGGTTAGTGATCTTGGGTTTATTTATTTGTTTTTGTTTTTGGTGCTGGACTGGAAATTGAACCTGGTGGCACTTTAACACTGAGCTATATACCCAGTCCTTTTAACTTTTTATTTTGATAGAGTTTTCCCAAATTGCTGAGGCTGACCTGGAACCTGTGATCCTCCCGCTTCAGCCTCCCAAACTGGTGGGATTACAGATGTGCACCACCACACCTGACTGATCTTGGAATTATGACTCAAAATGGCATTACATAATTGTCAGTGTTGACATTAAATATGCACCCTAAATTTTACTCAGGTAATGTAGGGAAGTAATTCTGTGGTTCCACATAGCAATGCCTAACTTTTACACACTACTAATTATTGAAAATTAAAAATTTTTTATTGTTTTTTTTTCAAATTTATTAGACGTATATAGCGATACAGGATACAGTTGAGGGGGAAACATTATCAAAACAGTAGCAATCAATGTATACAAACTTTGTTATCCAGGGGTAATGCCAAAGCATAGATAAACCACCTTGGGTTTCACTTGTTGCAGTTTCCCCAGAAGAACTCATGCGTTAAATGGGTAGCTCTTGGAGGAATGACATTGGCTTCTGGGATGGTTCCCCCATCTTCCCGATCACCAGACTCCTATGAGTTCTTCATATCCCTCCCCCCTCCCCATCCCCTTCCCTACACCTCCAAATATCCTAGGGAGCATTCCCCCTGTTGCACTGAAAGACATTCAATTTGAGGTTTTGTTAGGTCAGCCGTCTGTCCTACTGCTTCAGCATAAATTCTAGTATCAACACATGAGAGAAACCATTCGGCCCTTGAGTCTCAGAGCTTGGGAGACTTCACTAAGCATAATTCTGTCCATCTCCATCCATTTGATTTTGAAAGCTATAATATCATCCTCTCTGATGGCCGAGTAGTATTCCATAGTATATATGTACCAAAGCTTTTGTATCCACTTGTCAAGTGAGGGGCATCTGGGTTGGTTCCATAATCTAGCTATAGTAAATTGAGCTGCTATAAACATTGATGAAGCCACACCACTATAATACGCTGATTCCAAATCTTTTGGGAAAATTCCCAGGAGTGGGATAGCTGGGTCATAAGGTGGTTCCATCCTTAATTTTTTGAGGATTCTCCACACTGCTTTCCATAGTGGCTGAACCAGTTTGCAGACCCACCAGCAGTGTAATAGTGTTTCTCTTTTCCCATAGCCCCTCCAGCATTTGTCGTTGTTTGTAAAATGAAAAATGAAAAATGAAAATTAAATTTAGTTGAGATCCCATTTTTATATCTTCACAGTCCTAAACTTTTGGTGTAAATAATTATGTGGGCAAAAAACAAATATAATGAATTTGGAAAATTCAAATTACATCAGACTATAAATCCAAGTCTTACACGAGTTAAAATTGATAAAATCCAATGACTTTTTTTCTTATTTGAACTGAAGTATACTGTACACACAGAATTCATAAATCATACATGCACATCTAGATGATCACACCTGTGTAGTCACTCCCCAGATGTGGAGATAGAACTGGACTGGACACCAGGAAGCCCCTCCGGTCCCTTCTTAGATCTCAACCACCAAACCCACATCCCCCAGACTAACAACTGGATTAACTTCTAGCACCATGGGTTACTTTGTGTGTTTTGAACTTTGGGTCTTCCTTCTTTCACCAAACATTGTGCTTGTGATATTCACCCTGTTGCACGTTCACTCTCATTACTGTATACGATTCCATTTTATGACTATGCACATTCTATTCCTGGCAGACTTTTGGATTGTTCATGATTTGGGGTTATTATGGAGAATACTGCTAGGGCGTTTGTGAACTTGTCTTTTGGTGAACACATGTACACTGGTAGAATCATCGGGTTAAAGGATGTGTGTATGCTAGGCTTAGTAGATCCTGTCAAATGACTTTCCAGAGAGGCTCTCCCACCAGCAGTGTATGAGAAATACAGTTATTCCACATCAACACCGACATTTGGTTTATCTCTTTGGTGTTAGCCACGCTGGTGTCTATGTCTATCGTGGTTTTAGTTTGCATTTCCCTGATCAGTACAGTGGCCTTTGGACATATTCTTTTGCAGAATGTCAAACTCATTTACTCACTGTGTTATTTGCCCTCCTTTAAATTGATTTGTGGGAATTTAAATTGATTTGTGGGAATTTTTTTTAAGAGAGGACAGTGAGAGGGACAGAGAGAATCAATTTTTATTGAGTTTTTCACATGGCTTTCGTTGCTCTGACTCTTAGCTGTGTACGTGAGTGCTGGGGTTTGAACCTGTGTCCTTGAGCATGACAGGCAAGTGCCGCTGTAACCACCAAGCCACCGCTCCAGCCCAGGAATTCTTTATATATTCTGGAAAGGATGTCCTTTGCAGATACCAGCAATAGCTTTTTAAGGCCATATTTAATCCAAAAATATTTTATTTGTCCAAGTATTTGGCATGATCAAGATGAGTGAACTTGTCATTTTATTTAATTCTCGTATATTTGTATATCAAGTTTTAGTATGACTTTTAGTATATTGATGTAAAAAAATCTTATACAGAAATATTTCACAATGAAGATTACGAGCAATGAAAACCACATGAAAAACTAAATAAAATTGTTTCTTTCTTTCTCTCTTTCACTGTCCCTCTGTCTTTAAAACAAAAAAAGAATTACTTCTTAAGGACTGGCCTAATACCTGTTTGGGTATCTTTCATTCACTATATTGTCTTAATAAAACAGACAGCATCTAGTAACTAAATACTCCATTGTTCTCTATGAACACTTCATTTCTTTTTTCCTCCTTTTAAGAGTTTTTGAGACCCTTATTGAAATGTATGCAAGTGCTCATCAATCTCTAAACAAGCCAAATACGAGCTGTATAAAAGGTGAAATCTTTTAATTTCCTTGTGGAAGTAGCCAAATGTTCTTTAGAAAAAGAATCACTTTTTTTTTTTTTTGTTAATGATATAGTTTTGTTAACACTGTAAAGCATTTTTGCAGTGATCAGAGCTGAGGAACAAACCAACTCCATTTAAGATTTGATCTCTTTATTTCTATTTTGAGATATTCCCTTGTTTATTAGATTGACCCTCAGCAACAACTGAAACTTCTGTATCCTTATGCTGCTTCACCTACCTTTGGTTCCACATCTGGCTTCTCTTTCTGGGGCTCCTGGTGTCCCTCAGATACCATGTCACCTCTCTAGTATCTCTTTTCAAGGACACCCTGTGTCCTGTTTGGCCCATGCTGCCTCCTCAAGCTCCATTGTGTATCATCTATCCAGGGGTGGAGAGAGTGGAAGAAGGTGGGTTGCCTTGTAACCTGGATATACAGAGCAGCTGGACAGATTAGAGAATTACATCTGCTAAAGCCGCCCAGGGCATTAACCACACAGCAGAATCAATCAGAGGTGCAGAATTGGCCGCCGCCCTCAGGAAAGGTTGGTGAGCAGCGCCTCCTCGCGGAATCCTGTTGCAATCACAGGCGGGAGATGGCAGTACAATCCCGGAGCTAGGGGTCCCGACAGGTTTCAGCAGGCTGCACCCCCTCCCTTCAGTTCCTGCCTGGCTCTGGTCCATGACCTGTGTGCGGCAGACCTTCCCATGTGGCATTGCCTTTCCTGCCACAAGCAGGAGTTCTTGTGGACTAAGGCATCGACCAGCTTACTAACTAGAGCTCTGGCCATCTTCCTCCTGTCCATAGCTCTGTTATTATTATTATTTTTTAAGGGCCTTGAGTGCTAGGCAAGGGCTCTGCCACTGAGCTAAATCCCCAACCCCACTTTTTTTTTTTTTTTTTTGAGAGAGAGGGACTGTGAAAGAGAGAGGGAGAAAGACAGAATCAATTTTATTTAGTTTTTCATGTGGCTTTCGTTGCTGGAACACTTTGTTGTGTAGTGGTGCTGGGGTTTGAACTCGTGTACCTGCATATGCTAGGAGGTGCCTAACGGCTGGAGCCACCACTTCAGCCCCTCTATTACCCCTTGTTGACTCTCAGCACCAAAGGTTGCACAGACGCCCTCACATTTAGTCTGCGGTAGATCTCACCCTGCAGAAATCTTGCACACCTTAGGCACAGGATGGGATGATGGAAAGAGAGCGGTTACCTGTTCCCTCCCACCCTACAGTCACGGTGGCCACTCCCACATTCCAGTTTTCTACCAAACATTTCTCCTTCCTCCCCTCAAATCTTGTTTCAAAGCACCCAAAGATGAACAGTGTTTACCACCACGCAGGTTCTTTTCCAGTCAGTGGCACTGCTGTTTGTCACCCAGGCTCAAAGGCCAGTGAGTTCACTGATCAACATGCTACCTGCTCTACTCATCAGGGAACAGAAATTTCTGGAAACTGGAGCATCAACTGACTTAGCATTACTTGGGTTTCAATCCCCTTGGAGGGAACACTTTCTGGATGACTTAATTTATTACATAAAGCTTTTTGCCATTCTGACTAGAGTCCTCATCTTCTCTGTGTGCTTAAAGGTGGTTCTACAGGTACTTTTATTTGTGCTTGGAAGTGAACTCCCTCCAGTTAGTCCCCTAAATCACTAGCAAGAGTTTCAGAAATATTTTCATTGGGAAACGACCTGGAAAAACCTCAGCCATTACAATAATATATTTGTCTTTTCTTTTCTTTTTTAAGAAAGAGTGAGAGAGAGGAAAGAGAAAATCAACGTTTTTTTTTTCATCTGGCCTTTGTTTCTCCGACACCTAATTGAGTATGTGGTGCTGAGGTTCAAACCTGGGTCCTTACACATGCCAGGCAAGTGCCCCAACCGCTGAGCCACTGCTCCAACCTTCATTTCTTTTTCTTTTTCTTTTCTTTTCTTTTTTGTATTTGAAATATTTTATTTAATTTTTTATTAGAGCATTTTAGTTATACACAATAGTTGGGTTCATCCCAATAAACTCATACATGCACGAAAATTGGTTTTGTTTTTATGATCTTCTACTTTTCTCTCTTGTCCTCCCTCCCCTCTCCCATTCTTCTTCCTCTACTCTATTTGACTTCCTTTTACTTGTCTGTTAATTTATATTTGATTTATTCTTTATGCTATCCTATCCTTCCCTCGCCCTTTCCTTTATTTTATTCTAGCTTCTGCATATGAGAGAGAATATTTGACCTTTGCATTTCTGAGTTTGGCTTATTTCACTGAGCATGATAGTCTCCATTTCCATCATTTATTGACAAATGCCATAATTTCATTCTTTTTTATGATTGAGCAGAACTGCATTATATATATATATACACACATTGATATATATACATATATATGTGTATTCATATCTATATACTTATATCTATCTATATACACATATCTATCTATATATATCTCACAATTTTTTCTTTTTTTTAATTAGATGAATATGGAGTTAC
>PVKS010001641.1:121131-136193 GCA_004027875.1 Aplodontia rufa
CTAAGCCCTCCCCCCACCCTGCCCCCCCACCCTTCATTTCTTTTTTAAGAAGTTTGCCGCAGGACTGGAGCAGTGGCTCAGCATTTACTGCACTTGCCTAGCATGTGCAAGGATGAGGGTTCGAACCCCAGCACCACGTGTCAGAGAACAAAAATCACATTAAAAAAAACTAAATAAAAATTGATTCTCCCTTTCTCTCTCTCACACTGTCCCTCTCTTAAAAAAAAAAATTGTCCCAAATGAAAAGACCACGAGAAACTTTAATGTTAAAAGATTAGCATCAGTCCTTAGACAGCAGCTCCTGTGTGGTAGGTGAAGGATGCTGTTAGTGGTTCAATGCAGTTCCAGAGGGCAGAGCTACATAGCAAAATTTGAATTGCTAAAAATTAAATGTGGCATAAGGCAGGCTTTTTAAGTCAAGGAGTTAAAAATCCAGCTGGGTGTGGTGGCGAAGGCCTGTAATCCCAGCAACTCAGGAGTCTGAGGCAGAAGGATCCCAAGTTCAAAGCCAGCCTCAGCAACTTGGTGAGGCCCTAAGCAACTTAGTGAAACCTTGTCTCAAAAAATAAAAAGGGCTGGGGATGTGTGGCTCAGTGGTTAAGTGCCTCTGGGTTCAATCTCTAGTATCCCTTGCCAGGGGGAAAAAATCCCCAATGGAAGAAATGACTAAACACAAATACAAAGAATCACACTTTAGCTAGCTCCCAAATTCTAAGGTGAAAACCCAGATAGTTGTATTTCTAGGTCTTGTTGTATGGGAAAAGACCATTCTTTTAATATCACATGAAAAAAATCACATAAAAAACTAAATAAAAATCGATCATATTCAATTCAATTATCATATTCCATTACAACTGAAAAGGATACTGGAACAGAACTTGATTAAGGATACAGAGGATTTGGGTTCCCCCCTCACTCACCTCTATGTGATCAAATGAGAAGAACCACTGGAATCCCTTTACTTTGCTTGTCTCTATTCAATGCATATGTGAGTTTGTTAACTCATGTCAGTTCATTATTTTCTATGTACACATCAGACAACTTTCCTCAATTTGCCAAACCCAGTGAGAAGCAAAGTTCTCTGCATTGTGTTGAGGGAGGCATGTGCAGAAAGACATAGAGGCAAGAACTCAAAGTTCTGAAGAATGGATATCATTCAGATACAGTTGGGCAGTCTAGGAAGGATAGCATGTGCAAAAGCACTGGAGCAGGGGTGTGCAGAAAAAGGTCTGCTCCAGGGTCACTGGGATTAAGATGCTGATGGGGAAGGTGGTGAGAATAGACTAGGGTGAACCTGGTGCTGCTGTACAGCCACAGTTATCTTCATAAATGTGTGACCATAAGTACTAATGGTTCTCTGAGGTCTTCTACGATACCTTCCCCAGATCATTTTCCCTAGAATCTCCTTTATGATATCCATCTGTGTGTGAGGGACCCCACAGGGTAAAGGTAAGAAAAGAGCCTTCACATGGGCCAGGTAGTGCACACCTGTAATTTCAGCAGCCGAGGAGGCTGATGCAGGCAAATCCAAGTTCAAGACCAGCCACGGAAACTTAGCAAGACCCTGTCTCAAAATTAAAAATAATAGGAGCTAGAGCAGTGACTCAGTGGTAGAGTGATTGCCTTGCATGTGCAAGGACCTGGGTTCAAACTCCAGTACCACATACACAATTAAGTGAAAAAAAAAAGCCAGATTAAAAAAAACAACCATTGATTTTCTCTCAAAAAAAAACTGAAATAATAAAAGGGTTGGATTATAGTTCAGTGGTAGAGCACCCCCGGGTTCAATCCCCAGTGGGAGGAGGGGGAAAGAGCTTTCAAATCATGAAGGTGACTATGGGCAAGTAACCAAGCCTCAGTTTTCTCAGGTTTAGAATCCAGACAGTATTTCCGTGAAGGTCAAATGGTTAGGATTACAGGCTTTGGAGCTATAGGAACAAGCTACATTTATTAGCTGTGCAGACCTTAGACACTGGCAAGTCCTTCATTTCCCTGAACCTGTTTTTCTTCAGTAAAACGTAAAATAACCACTTTAACCACCTTGCGGAAATAACCACCTTGTATGTTTAAAGTGAGAATTAACTGAAATAATATAAAACATTTAGCTAAAGCGTGGTGCATAGTACTCAATATTAATTATAATAGTTGAGAAAATGGTACTGCATTGCATAGATGAGGTTTCATTGTCTAAATTACATGATTTGTTCCTAAAAGAGCTCTTTTGAGATATTGGCTAAATAGTGCTCATAAACGCACCCGGGAGCCTGCGTATTTGCTGGTCAGCTCGCTCACAGACCGACCACGCCTCCAGCCAGACAGGCCCCTCCCCCAGACGCTAGCGGGCCCCGCCCCTCGGGTGCCTTCCAGACCCCGCCCCGACGCGCCTGCGCGGGGTGGGCTACCGAGGGCGGAGACGATGCTGGTTTTGGTGCGGCGCTGCTGGGGCCCGGGGTTGGGTCGTGGCGGAAGGCCGCGCTCCCAGTGGCGGACTCTGGCCAGCCTCCGCGGGTCCCTCGGCGGAGAGGACGGTCGGGACACTCGAGTCCGCGAGAAGCCGCCCTGGCGGGTACTCTTCTTCGGCACAGACCAGTTCGCCCAGGAAGCGCTACGGGCGCTGCACGCCGCCAGGTACCCGGGTCGGGGCTGGGGACTGGCGCTGGAGACGCCCTTGCTGAACATGTGCAGCGGCCCGCGGAGGGGTTTGGACTCCTCTTGGTAGAAAGCAGCGGCACCCGGACGGCGTGGGCCCAGATCTCGGCATTCCCTCGCACCGGGAGGGTGCGCGCACCTGCAGATCTGGCTTTGGACGCCCCGTGCCTTTCCGTCTACACCCTCACTCCCTCCGCCCTCCCCTGTCGGTTCTCCAAGCGCCACCCGGCGGTGCCAAGCCATTAGTAGGCACTTTGCCTACAGCACCTCCGACCGGGCCTACCGCCTACCTGTCAGTCTTGAGTGTGCGGAAACCGGACTCAGAGAGGTGAATCCATTACCCAAGGACATTAAAAGAGTTGTTTGAACTAAAACCAGTTCTGACTTCAGAGTTTCCCCCTTCCGATTCTTCCTACCGCCTAGCCATGTAATTTGTAGCCTCGAATCGTTTGGGCTTGTTTTTACTCAGGTGCATGGCACCCTTTTGCACACCTGCATTTCACACCTTCTCTCCCCTGGCTCTCCTAGTACGTAGTAGGACCCACTTTTCTGGGACTAAAACAAGGACATAGTCCCAAAAAGAACTTTTCAAATGAGTGAGTTTAGCAATGAGATCTCTTAGGAGAGTATTTAGTATGTATGAAATTTAATGGATCTTGTTTACTGGGGGAAAGAAATTATTTTAAATTCATCCTTCCCTGAAATCCCATGGCATGAGGTAGCAATGCCACATATACTGTGCTGTGCCTCCTTTCACTAACTTCTGTGTTTTTATTTCCCCATTCTATTCTTTCCTGACTCCCCCACTTCATTTTTGTCAGCTCACTACGTCTTGTCTTTCCTTATATATATTGAATCCCTCCACAATCCCTTGTTTATTTTATTCCTCCCTCCACTCACATCGAGTTCCCTTTGCACATCCTTCATATCTTGTTTCCCATATTGCCACCCTCATTTCACACTGACCCTTATGATGCTTCACTTGATAGTGCCATATTCCTAAGCTTGTTTGCTTGGTGTGGTGGTGTGTGTGTGTGTGTGTGTGTGTGTGTGTAAGGTGCTGGGAATTTAACCCAGGGGCACCATACCCCTGAGCTACACCCCTGTTTAGATTTTTGAGACAGTTAAATTGTCCAGACTGGTCTTGAACTTGCTATCTTTTTGCTTCTGGGATTGCAGGTGTATGCTTTTTATTTTAGTGCTGTAGTATATATTCTTTTCTCTTAACTCTTCAACATGTGCATGCCCATTTAATAAACATACAACCCCTGCAGACTGGGGTGTAATTCAGTGGTAGAGTGTGAGACTTTTATATCTGAGGTCCTGGGTTTGATCCCCAGAACCATAAATGAATGAATGAATCCAAGTACACTGAAATCTCTGTAGTGTGTAAAAAGAATGAGGTATTACCACATGTAGTGCCATAAAATGATGCTCTTGGTATGCATTTTTGTTTTTTAAAATGTGTTCTTTGGCAACCTGGTGCAGTACTACATGCCTCGAATGCCAGCCACTGGACAGGCAACAGGATCGCAAGTTTGAGGCTGACCTTGGAAATTTAGCAAGACTCTATCTCAAAATAAAAAAATTTTAAAAGGGCCTGGGAATGTAGTTC
The DNA here is from genome assembly GCA_004027875.1 of Aplodontia rufa. Lineage (NCBI taxonomy): Eukaryota > Metazoa > Chordata > Mammalia > Rodentia > Aplodontiidae > Aplodontia > Aplodontia rufa. The sequence continues at coordinate 125,396 of PVKS010001641.1, forward strand.
AGAGGTAGAGTGTCCTCAGGTTCAATCCCCAGTACTTCTCCCCCCATGAGATTCAATTAAAAATACATTTTAAAATTAAAAAAATTTAAGGCCCAGGAATGTAATTCTGGTGGAGTGCTTGCCTAGAGTGCTTGAGACCTAGGTTTGATCCCTAGTATTGCAGAAACAAACAAACAAAAAGTGTATTATTTGAATGGCATGTGGTTATGGTACAAAATCGTAGATTCAAAGGATATGTAGTGAAAAGATATTTCCTTCCACCTCTGTCTCCCGTTTTCCAATTCTCTCCAGAGGCAGCCACTGCTTTCAGTTTCTTGTTCTAATCATAGTAGGGTATATACAAGCATATGGATATTTAACCCATTTTTTAAAAAAGACACACATAGGGTCTGGAGCAGTGGCTTGGCTGTTATAGTGCTTGCCTGGTATGCGCAAGGACACAGGTTCAACACCAACACCACATGCACAACAAAGTGTTGGAGCAATCAGAGTCACATGAAAAACTAAATAAAATTATTTCTCTCTCACTGTCCCTTTCTTTAAAAAATAAAGATGTACATAGTAGCATATTTATTTAGCATTATTAAGGGGGAAAAAAGCAAAATGCAGAATAGGAGGTATAATATACCAGTAGCATATTTCTGTATGCACAGGACATCTATGCAATGATGCCATCCAAACGGCAGCTAGTAGCCAAATGTGACTCATTAAAATTAAATAAAAAGGAAAAATTCAGGCTCTCATTTGCACTAGTTTTAATCAGCCCTAAATGCTTCACATATCTAATTTAAAAGTTTAATCATAAACATATCATTTTGTTGTATGTGAAGTAGTTAGCTTTGAGCCATTGCCCTATTGCTCTTACATTTTTCTCTAATCTTTTCAATTTAGGGAAAACAAAGAGGAAGACTTAATTGAAAAACTGGAGGTGGTGACAGTGCCTTCACCATCACCAAAAGGACTTCCAGTGAAGCAATACGCGGTGCAGTCTCAGCTTCCGGTGTACGAGTGGCCAGACGTGGGATCTGGAGAGTATGATGTTGGAGTAGTGGCTTCCTTTGGCCGACTTTTGAGTGAGGCTGTTATTCTTAAATTTCCCTAGTAAGTTTATTTACAAGGAAATACAGTATAGAGACTTTGTTCTTTATAAAAGGATCTGGTATTTAAAATTCAATAATTTGAACTCTAATTATGCTTTGTTTGGTCTTCTAAAGTAAAAAAAAAATTATCAAAATGTATTAAGCTCATAATCACTCAGTGGGCTTTCATCCACCCTCATTTAAATTCCATATATATAGCTAGGGATGTAGCTTAGTGGTAGGGTACTTGGCTGGTATGTACAAAGTCCTTGGTTCATTCCCGGGGTGGGGGAAAAAAAGAACCCATAGTCAGGCTGACAACTCCCAAATTTGTCCCTCCGGCTCAGCTTTTTCCATAAACTCCAGGCCTCTCATATCCATTCCCTTCTCCCTAGCTCTGCTTTGATGTTTGATAGGCATCTTAAAATCAAGATGCCCAAAGCCTGTCAAAAATCTTTGCCTTGATATATGCAACTCTTCCTTCCAGTTGGTTGGGGCTGGGTCATTGATTTGCCTCCCACTCTGCATCCAGTCCATCCGGAAATTCTGTTGGCTTGGCCTTCAAAATCATCTCATACTGGGCTGGAGAGGTGGCTCAGTGGTTACAGTGCTTGCCCAGCATGCGCAAATGTACGGGTTCAGACCCCAGCACCCACATACCCAACTAAGTGTCAGAGCAACAAGAGCCATGTGAAAAACTCAGTAAAAATTGATTCTCTCTCTCTCTCTCTCTCTCTTACTCTCTCACTGTCCTCTCCAAAAAAAAAAAAAAAAAAAAAAAAAAAGTACAGGTCAGATCATGTCATTTTGCTCAAAATCTTCTGAGCATCTTATTCAGAATAAAAGGCAAAACTCTTTTGTTGTCTTATGAAGACCTGCATGTTTTGGTCCCCTCTGGCTCTCTGACCTCACCTAAGACTGTTCCTCAGGCTCACTCTATTCCAGCTACGTTGGCCTCCGTGCTTGCCTTGAATTTGCTGAGCATTTCCCTTCCTCAAGATCTTTGTATTTATTGTTCCTCTCCCTAGAAAGCATTTCTCCCATATAACAGTCATGCGCCGCATACTGATATTTCAGTCAATGACAGCATTTTTGACAACTGCCTCCTGAAATTATATTGCCTAGTGATGTTGTAGCCATTTTAGTTTGTGTGAACATACTCCCTGATTTTCATACAACAAAATCACCTCACAGTGCATTTCTCAGGACATATGCCCTTGGTTAAGCAACTCATGATGATCTTGCATGACTTACTCCCTTACTCCTTCATGCCTTTGCCTAAGTGTCATCTTATGGGTAGAACTTTCTTAAGCCACTGTTGAAGTTGTAAGCCAGGCATGGTGGCACACACCTGTAATCCCAGCTGCTCAGGAGACTGAGGGAGGATCACAAGTTTGAGATCAGCCTGGGCAACTTAGTGAGATTTTATAAAAAATAAATAAATAAATAAATAAATAAAAAGGGCCAGGGATGTAGCTCAGTGGTAAAATGAATGAGCAACCCCTGGGTTTAATCCTCAATACTGACAAAAAAAAAAAAAAAAGAAGAAGATCTCCCACCCAACCCAATCCTTCTACCCTTTCTCTGCTTTTTTTTTTTTTCTCTCTCCATAGATCTCAGCACCAGCTGGCAAACTTTTAATCTACAGTATTTTGTTTTTCGTTGTTTATATTCCATTCTTTGTGTATCAGCTGCCTGGGAGCAATTTATGTTTTCTGTTTCTGCTGCTTATATCCCTAGCTAGCACTTAGAACAGTGCCTGCACATAGATTGTACCCATAAATATTTGTTGGGTGAGTGGGAATGGGCAGCACAGTGGGACTTAGAATATGACTTTCTTCCTCTCTCATACACACACACACATGCACACACTCAAGTGTGCACTCATGCTGATGGAAACAAACCAATGACAGATTAGTAAAATATTTAAATTGCTCATCAGTGCATGAGTAGGTGTATTGGTATAAACAGCAAAGGTGAACAGATCATTTGATGGGGATTCAGGAAGTATGTTTTAGGCATTCTGTAAACTAAGTGGAGAGAACTTAGTGACAGAACTGTCAATATAATTTCCTGTGTCTGTGACATGCACAATAGGGTTTGAGGGGCTCTTCTCATATAGTAACAAATGCATTTTTAAATTTTAAAACTGCCAGCCATGAACTATTACAGAACATCTCAGGAATAGTGAATGGTTGTTTTTGCTCTGTTTTTAATTAAGCTTCATTGGTTTCTTATGGTAAGAGAGTACACTTATTTGGTGATACAACACTAGATTTAGCACTCTATTTTTTTAATTTTGGGGAAAGCTTAATGATGAGGAATAGTGTTAGTTGAGGTAGTAGTAGCTAAATAGTAAAGCCCACTGACTTACTAATTTCTGCGTTTTCTAACTCAGCGGCATCTTGAATGTCCATCCCAGTTGCCTCCCGAGATGGCGTGGTCCAGCCCCTATAATTCATACAGTGCTTCATGGAGACCTGGTTACTGGAGTAACGATTATGCAGATTAGACCTAAAAGGTAGAACGTGTTTATTTTCTTGAGACTTTTGTGATTTAAATGTTGATATCAGTCTTCTGAGGGGCCTGGGTGAATGAAGTGCTCACTAAATTCTGTAACTTCAGAGGGCTTTCTTTGCTTTTGTACCCTTTCTGATTTTTTCTGTGGTTTCTAACATAAGCATATGCCTAAAGTGAAACTTAATTTGTTAGTTGAAATAAATTTTTTTTTTTTTTAAAGAGAGAGGGACAGTGAGAGAGACAGAGAAAGAGAGAAACAACTTTATTTAGTTTTTCACATGGCCTTAGTTGCCTCAACACTTAGTTGTGTATGTGGTGCTGGGGTTTGAACCCGGATCCTCGTGCTTGCCAGACAAGCGCCAAAACCGCTGAGCCACTGCTCCAGCCCCAAAATTATTATTTTTTTAAGAGAGAGAAGGACAATGAGGAGAGAGAAAGAATCAATTTTCATAAATTTTTTTTTTTTTTTTAAAGAGAGAGGGACAGTGAGAGAGACAGAGAAAGAGAGAAATAACTTTATTTAGTTTTTCACATGGCCTTTGTTGCTCCAACACTTAGTTGTGTACGTGGTGCTGGGGTTTGAACCCGGGTCCTCGCGCTTGCCAGGCAAGCGCTGAACCCACTGAGCCACCGCTCCAGCCCCTCAAAAATTTTTTTTATCTGGCCTTTGTTTCTCCAACATTTAGTTGTGTATATGGTGCTGGAGTTCAAACTCAGGTCATTGCACGTGCCAGGCCAGCGCTTTAACCACTGAGCCCCTCCTCCAACCCTGAAATAAATTATCAACACTTGGATTTCTATAAAAGACTTCATGTAAACAGGAGGTGGATTTTTGTATGTGTGTTCTTTTGAATCTATTCTGCTGGTCTTGGTTTCCAAATTATGGTGAAAATAAAAATTTTTGGAGTCTGAAATAAGACTAAATAGTTATGTACTAATATGTGATATAATTGTCCTAAACATTATTTTTCCCTATCATACTTACATTCTAAAAACAGTTATTTAAAATTGGGACATTTATTAAGCCTCTGCCTCCTAATTTCCCTGTAGCAAAAAATAATTTACAAATTCAAATAACAATGTATCAAGAATTTAATTTACTTCAAGAAAAAAGGAGGGCTGAAGTATTGGCTCAGCAGTTATAGCACTTGCCTGGCATGCCTGAGGACCTGGATTCAAACCCCACCACCATATACACAACTGAGTGTCAGAGCAACAAAAACCAGATAAAAAAACTAAATAAAGTTGATTCTCTCTTTCTCTCTCTCACTTTCCTTCTCTCTCTTTAAAAGCAACAACAACAACAAAACTTTGATGATTCTAAAATCTAGGTGTTATATATGTGATGGTTCATTAGACTGTTCACTCTTTTTGTGAATGTTTCTAATTTTTCATAATATTTTGTTAAAATTCATTGGCTTGCAAAGTACAGTGGCATGTGCCTGTTGTCCCAGACAGGCTGCAGGATTGCTTGAGTGAGTCCAATAGTTCCAGGCCAACCTGTGCAACCTAGCAAGACTCCATCTCAAAAACAAACAGGACTGGAGAGGTGGCTCAGTGGCAGAGCAGCTGCTTGGCATGTGTGAGGACACAGGTTCCATCCCCAGCACCACATACACAACTAAGTGGAGGGAAAAAAAAAAGCTAGATGAAATTAAAAAAATCAACTCTCTCTTTCTCACTGTCTCTCTCTAAAAAGGCAAACCCCCCCCAAAAAAAAAACTCTAATGGTTAAAAAATTAACAGAACATGAAGCTAAAATTTTTAAATAAGGCACATTTCTTTGAAAACTTACAACCAATGTTTACAAAGTTTGATGAAAGTGCAGGGCTCGTGGGAATGAAAATATACTTGCATTGGACTGGGGGTGTGGCTCAGTGGTAGAGTGCTTGCCTAGCCGTAGGTTTGCTCCTCAGTACCACAGAAAACAAACAAACAAAAAAACTTGCATCTACTTACAATCACCAGTGATTATAATCCAGGTAAACTCATCCTTTGAGGGCAGAGAGAGAGAAATAATTATGAATTTTCAAATTGTACTTTCTTGGAAAATAAATTCTTTACCTTTGCCTTCTTTTTATAGGTAGTGATTTTTTTCATATTGTCTATTACAGCTGGTAGAATTATTTGTATTTTTTATTAAATCTCTAGTATGCAACTGTATACCTTTAGGAAAAAAATAGTTTAAAATCTAAGTACAGATCATATTTTGCTCTTCTTTCAAACTGATGGTTCTCCCTTGCTAATGACTGATAGTCAAATTAATAGCCTGTGACAAACTATCTTTGTACTATGTAGATAAACATGTTGAATATAAGAAATAGTAATCATGTTATCTGCTTTTGAATTTTTCCCTAGGTTTGATGTAGGCCCAATTCTCCAGCAGGAAACCATCCCTGTGCCACCCAAGAGCACAGCAAAGGAACTAGAAGCAGTGTTGTCAAGACTGGGAGCCAACATGGTATAGTTCTCTCATATTCCTCTGCTTTTCACTCATTTAGTAGGTCTCTCAAGAGGTTATGAAAGAAGATCATTTTTTTTAACTGTTTTCTTTTAAAGAGAGAGATGGAGAGTATCATTTTAACTTACTTTTTCATGTGGATTTCGTTGCCTTGGCACTTCATTGTGTATGTGGTGCTAGGGTACGAACCTGCATCCTTGTCCATGCCAGTTAAGCGCTACAACCACTGAGTCACCGCTCCAGCCCCAAGGAAGAACATTTTTATGATTTGTAATTTTAAGCTTCATTTTTTGAAAATGAATATTTTTTTATCCTTAACTTCCTAAAAAGTAGCCTGGCATTTGTGATCTCATGTAAATCTTTGAGAATTTGCATAAAGGCTTTCAAATAAAACAGATGATCATCCATGGACTGAGGCCTCTATAGTATTCTGCCCAAGTCCCTTCTCCTTTCTCTCTTGTATGTACCTTTGCCTGTCAGAGTGAACTAACAGCTATTTCCTAAGTAACTATTTTTCTGACTTCAGTCCTGAGTTCGTCGTTTGCATCTGTAGGTACTGAAATTCTGCTACCACTCTACCTGTCGATGATGCTTATTCTGTGTAGTTTGTTCAGTCTGTAAACCATAGGTCTATGTAAATGCTTGATGACTAAATTCACATTTTTCATTTGAACTAGCTAATTTAAAAAAAATTAAATTTGTTCAACATAGTCTTACATATTCGAGGGAATTGTTATTCATGCATACATGGATATTGACCTAGTGAGAATAGTAAGTAAAGGTCCTAGACCAGGTTCTACCCACCTTCATCCATTACCCCAACTCATGTCTCCTCTGTAATCCTACCATACTATAGTTTGAAATGAACATATACATGTATAATAATTGTTTACATTTCTGAGTTTCTCTGCCTGCCTGTGCATAGTTAGGCTTCTGAAGGAAGTTAAGTATTCCCAGTAGTACTGTTAACCCTCTTTGTCCCTCCCTCCCTTCTCCCCCACCTTCAAAGGAATGTTTCCCCAGCTTATGTGAAATTTCAACTATGGTGAGTTTATTACTTAAACTCAGCTAACTATCAACCTGTTTAGGTTTTACACTAGCTTCCACATATGAGAGAAAACATTTGGCCCTGAAATCTGTGTTTGGGATGTTTCACTCAGCGTAATTTTTTCCATTTCCATCCATTTGGTTGTAAATGTCATGATATTTTTCTCTCTAATAGCAGAGTAGAACTCCACTGTGTGTGTGTGTGTGTATGTATGTGTGTGTGTGTGTATATACATATATATATGTATGTGTGTATGCATGTGTGTATGTATGTATATATATATATATCACAATTTTTTAGTCCATTCATCCAGTGAGAGAAATCTGGGTTGGTTCCATAGTTTAGCTATTGTAAATTGAGCTGCTATAAGCATTGATGTAGCTGTGTCATTGTAGTATGCCAATTTTAGCTCTTTTGGGAAAATACCCAGGAGTGGTATAGCTGGGTCATAAGGTATTTCCATCCCTAGTTTTTTGAGGAGTATCCATGCTGCTTTCCAGAGTGGCTATACAAGTTTGTGAACTAGCAAATTTTATACAGTGGGGGAAAATTTTTTCCCAATTAGAGAAGGTACTTCCTATTTTGGCACACTCTTGAAAATGATCTGATAATAGTGGCTCCCTTTTATTGAGCACCGGCTCATGTGCCAAAACAATTTTAGACATTCTATGGATGGGTTTTGGAGGGTTTTTTCCCTTTTCCAATAAACCTTTGCACAATTGCTGTTGATTGTTTTACATATTATGATATTGAAGGCCATAGACAAATAACTTTTGCACAATGAGACAGCTAGTATGTGGTAGAAGTGGGATTTAAATCCAAAGCTATATGACTCCAGAGTACATTCTCTTTCCATGTGGTGAGTGTAGATAACTGCGCACAGGCTGTCCTTATGCAGAAATCTTGCACAGCCAGGGAAAGCCCAGAATTCTCTGGAAGCAAGTCAATGTCCTGCACTCTGCAGAGAGTAGATCACTGAAACTCTGCTCAGTCAACATGCATCCACGATGCTTAAGCCAATTTACTACCTTTAGCCACCCAGCTAAAGTTATAGTAATTCTGTGGTACTGAACTACAAGATATATATCTTCTTCACTCTTCTGTGCATCTTGAATATATCATGTGCTCTCTTTTAGCTTATTTCAGTTTTGAAAAATTTGCCTGAAAGTCTGAAAAATGGAAAGCAGCAGCCAACTGAGGGGGTGACGCATGGTGAGTGAGACCGCAGAGGCTCGTACATCTCGCGTAAGGTTTTGTTTATCCTGATTGCATCTGAACACTCTGACTGCTTTGCTGAACTTTTCCTTTAATTTTGGCAAGGGTGCGTGCCCATTTGTATGTCCTTTTCCAAAGAATGGTTGGTAAGCTCTCCTTCTCCCTCTTAGAATACAGCTTCATGAAGGATTCAACTTTTCCATTTTATTTTGAAAAATATTAAATGTGGAGAAAAACTAGTATAATAAATATCAGTTTATCCCAATAAGTTATCAATGTATGATGATATTTTCTTTCTGTTTATTTTAAATTTTGCTTATTCATTCATTCGCAAGTGTAAAAATGACCTTTCATCTCTTAAGTGTTTTACCATGCATTTCCTAAGAAAAATAAAGTTTTCTAGTAGTATCCAATATTATGTCTATGCTTAAATTTTCCCAATTATCTAAAATGTTTTTTGTTTGTTTGTTTTTTTAAGAGAGAGTCAAGGGGCTGAAGCAGTGGCTCAGTGGTTATGGCCCTTGTGCCTGGCATGTGTAAGTATGCAGGTTCATATCCCAGCACCACATACACAACAAAGTGTCTGAGCAACGAAAGCCACATGAAAAACTAAATAAGGTTGATATTATCTTTCTCTCTCTCTTACTGTCCTTCTCTTTTTAAAAAAAAATAAAAAATAGAGAATCAATTTTATTTAGTTTTTCACATGGCTCCAACACTTTGTTGTGTACTTGGTGCTGGGATTTGAACCCGCATTCTCACACGAGCCAGACAAACACCATAACTGCTGAGCCACCATTCCAGTCCCCCTAAAATGTATTTTATAACCATTTGTTTTGTTTTATTTTTTCAACTAGGATCCAGAGCACACATTTTTCAAGACTGTTCACATGTGTGTTTTCCCCAGTTGAAATCCTAATTAGTCCCCAATCAAGTAAATGTAATTTCTTTCCTTTTTGCAGTACTATGGATTAAACTCAGGGGAAAACAATTATTTAATTAAAAAAACTTAGGATTCAGTTATTATTGCTTTATCTCTTTTGTCTTTTTTAAATAATTTCCCTACCGTCTTCCCCCATTATATCATTAATTTCTGTTTTTTGGTACTAGGGATTGAACCCAGGGGTGCCTAACCACCTGGGTTAGGCACCTGGGTTAGAAACGTCCCCAGCCCTTTTTTATTTTTTATTTTGAGACAGGGTCTGTCTGAGTTTCTCAGGGCCTTGCTAAATTGCTGAGACTGGTTTTGAACTTGCAATCTCCTGCCTCAGCCTTCTGAGCCACTGGGATTTTAGGCGTGTGTCACTGTTTGTCCATGTGTGGCTAAATCATTAACTTCTTCTTTTTTTTTTTTTTTTAAAGAAAGAGGGGACAGTGAGAGAGAGAGAGAGACAGAGAGAATCAATTTTTTAATTTAGTTTTTCACATGGCTTTCATTGCTCGGAGACTTGGTTGTGTACGTGGTGCTGGGGTTTGAACTCATGTACTTGCGCATGCTGGGCAAGTGCTGTAACCACTGAGGCACCTCTCCAGCCCCAATCATTAACTTCTTGAAGAGACCAATTTGTTATCTGATTTTTTTCCTTCCAGTATATTTGATTTATTTTCTACATCTTATATTTCCCATAAATTAGAAGTTCTAAAAGTTTCAACTAGATTCAGATTTGAAGTTTTTGGAAAGAGTATTTGATAGATGATGCTATGCTTCAGTAACATTTGTTTTAGTTTAGGAATTGCTTTTTATTTTTCTTTGATTTAATTTTACTTTTTGAATATGTAAAATATAATTTGATTCAAAAGTTAAAACCATTTTTTTAAAAATATGCTCAGCAAGTCTTTCTTTTTTCCGCTCCAACCTTAGGTATTGCTTTGGTAAGCCATCGTACTACATTGCACAAAAGCTAAGAAAAAACTTAGAGAAGCTGTTTGATTGTTGATTGGGATGGAGACCAAGCTCTTTTCAGTGTAAAGATGTGTTTTTCCCTCTGCAATTAGTAGACAATCTCTGGGGTAATACTTTGGCACGGTCAAGTACCCCATTTATTTATTTGCTATGCATATAATAGTTTCAATATTGTAATACCAGCATTACTACTAACAGTTCAATTACTAAGGCTTAAGATTTCTTTTAATTTTTTTCTTTTTCCTTAGACTATATCCCACTAGGACAGGGGCTGGAGCAGTGGCTCAGCGGTTACAGTGCTTGTCTGGCATATGTGAGGACGTGGGTTCAAACCCCAGCACGACATACACAACGAAGTATTGGGGAAATGAAAGCCATATGAAAACTAAATGGAATTGATTCTTTTTCTCTCTGTCCCTCTCTCTTAAAAAAAAAAAAGAAAAAAAAAAGAATGTAACCCATTAAGAGTATATTATCAGGGGCTGGAGCAGTGGATCGGCGATTATGGCTCTTGCCCAGCATGCACAAGTACACAAGTTCAAACCCCAGCACCCACATGCACAACTAAGTGT